>JAULBY010044932.1:0-12766 GCA_032358315.1 Ophiocytium majus
AAACACGGGCACAGACTCTGGTGTCTTCTGCTGCCTGCCCTGCACACTGCAGTGGCTTGCTGGTCGCCACTTCATCATGCATGACTCTAGCGCCATCTGCCTTTTCGCCTTGCTTGTCTCCAGGCGTTTGCTTCCTTTTCCCCCATGCATCATATATGTATGCCGTGCATTGCATTCCGTTGGCTCCTTGCGTCGTCCACCTGGGGGACATGCTGTGCCACCTGTTGCTGCCAAAACGCCATAGTGACCTGTGCTTTCACCACACACGCCCTCTTGGTTTGGTGGCTGACGATGTGGCAGCACATGGTGGCTGATGCACCGGTAGGTCTCATGCACCCAGCAGTGTGACAACCATCACACTTAGCACTGTGTCCCATGGATGCCACCATGATGAAAAAGTAGGTCGACCAAAAGCCATGGCCCCAGCTGCTTGTGCAAGTGCCTACGATTGTTGGTGATCACAGGCACTGCAATGTCAACTACGCATGCGCCCGCGCGCACGGCGTGTCCGCATCAATATTGTTCGTACATTGCATGCACCATGGAAGTACAGCAGCGAAGGGGCAAGCAGCAGACGCTGACACATGAAGGCCCATGTCCCACAAAGGAGCTGTCAGTGTGCAGCCTGGTGTTTGATTCCTCATGTGGCACGCCTAGGTATGTATGTCGTGCATCACCGCACCTATCACTAATGTTCGTGACCCCCTGCCCCCGCCACACCTGCCAGCCACCCGCGGCTCTTTCTACCCCTACGAAACAGCTCACATGCTGAGCTGGAAGCGTTCCACCAAGTGCTGCGAGATATGCTAGCACGCCCACTGTGTACTACCCAGGTAACGAGAGCGACTGACCAAGTAAATGGCGAAATGAAATCTGTGCGTCCGCTGCCAGCAGCACCGCTGAGCAGCGGCGCTCAGATGGTGGAGCTGAGGCGGTCCAGCAGCGCGCGCTTAGTGGCGGCGTCAAAGTTCTGCATGGCACGCAAAAGGCCGGTCAGCACGGCCTCGGGCGAGCTCGTGAGCATTGCCTGAGTCTCGGCGGTGATGGCCTGGATTTGGACCTGCGGAGCACAGCACGCAACCGTGCACGCAGTGCATAAGCCGGCAAAAAGTTGCACGCGTTAGCGGCAACAGCCACTGGGAAACGTCGCAGTATAAGTGGCATGCGCTGCCCAATGTGTCAGGCAAAGAATGGCAGCGGACGCTGCGCCGCACGCTCCTGAGGCACTTACTCCAGTGCCGCGCACAATGTCGCGGTTCCTGTGTCCATGCCCAATACACGCGCCACATGTTTGCACTGGCATTGTCAACACGGCATGTCTTGGTTGCAGAGTTGACCAAGACGGAAATTCAGTTGAGTAGGTTGCCGGCCCCATACCTGTGAGATCCTCTCCCTGATGGCAGGCGCCTCCTGTGCCATCCACGCCAGCACGGCCTTGTCGTCGTCCCACTGTGCGCTGCTGTTGCCCATGGACGCAAACCAGCCCTTGAGGAGCGCCGTCATGTCGGCCGCACTCATGTTCTGACTGCGCGCGGCCTGCTTCAGTTGCCTGAGGCGCCCACAACAGAACCAGCGTCATCATGGTGTCAGAACAGTTGTTGCCAGACGGCTGGTAGATGTGGGTAAAAGGTGGCAAAGCTTTCATGCACTGACAGGGCTTCCGTTGCAATGCGCAGCGAACTCGCATCTGACAAGCATGGCAAGATGCACAGGTGTGTGCCGATGTGCAATGTGCACCCCACTCGTGTGTGTGGTGCTGGAGTGCTAGAACTAGGATGGCAAGTTGTGGGAGCGCACCTGCGGTGGTCGAACTCCGCTAGCCTGCGGCGCAGGCGCCAGTAGAAGAATGGCCGCGCCTCTGCCCAAGGCACCACCTGCAGTACAAACACCAGCAGCAACAGCACATACATGAAAGGTTGTCAATGGTGCCGCTTGGCGCAAAAGAGCGGTACATCATGCATGTAATAGTATGTCACAGGCATGCATACTTGTACATACATGTATCCTCCTATTGTACTTCAAGTATATGTACCATGTGGTACTTCTTTAGAACATGCACATGCACTGACAACAATAACGTGCAGTGCACGGTTTCCCACGGCTCTGGCCCGCTGCTACCAGGCCGATACCATCCTGCCAGCAGCGGCCTGCGCACCACCTTACACGCGACAGCGCCGGCACCACACCGCAAGCACTGCAGCAGCAGCCGCTGCCGCCCACCCAGTCAAGCGCACCACTTATCATACCACCATGCAGCGCCAGCAGCAGCCAAGGCAAGTGGACGCAGCAGTTGACGTACCTTCCGCACTGCCCCCGTTGCGGCCATCCTGCCGGGGGTGTCATGCAGGTCCGCAAACTGCACGGCCAGCTGCTGGTACACGCCCATGAGACGCTGCTCCCGCTGGCGCGTCTCGGCTGTGAGGGCCTGGCGCTGCTCTGCGGTCAGCGCCTCCCCTGGTGCGCCCACCTGGAGCTGCGCACAGCGCATGGCACAGGCGCACGCGGCTATGTCAGGGAAGGGGTGGCGCGAACAGTATGAAGGAAGGTGTGGGCATCATGTGGTGGCGCGGGTGGCAGCGGCAGGCGCGCAACAACGCATGCCACCACAAAGTGCGCTATAACGCCGCTAAAAACGCTGCTAAGAGGTACTTCAAGTACTAAGTAGTACCGGGAAAGCACACTGCAGCATTGTGCTTCCTTGACCTGGCCAATAGCTCCCGGGCACCCGGCCGGAAGCACAGCGAAGCTGACGGGCATACTGCAGCCTGTTACCGCAGCCAACAGCTGCCAACACCTTACAGCCATGCTGGAGGGTTCAGGGCGGCTGCAGCAACAGAGACATTTAGAACAGATGTGCGGGGCTGACAGCGCACCTTGGCATCGATGGCCTGCAGCACAGGGTCCAGGCGATGCGCAGCGGCGATGATGTCCTTTTGCCTGAACTTGATCGACGCCGCGCCATTTGCCTCCAGCACGCCGCCCCTTGCATCGTCGGCGGCGTACATCTCCATGACCTGCGGGCGCGTGCACAGCGCAGCGGTAGCAGTGCACAGCACCCGTTGGGTTTTAACTTAAAGTGGCTGACGGGGCTGCAGCACATGTGTGGAATGCACAGCGTGGCAGTCACAAGCACTGCTCAGTCGCATGCGGGTGAGCGCAGTGCGCACAGCAAGGTCCAAGTGCAACAAGGCCCAGTCACACACCACCCGCACGGGTGCATACAGTTGTTGTGCACAGAAATTGAGAAAAGCGAGGTGGCGCATGTGTAAACGCCAAAGGCGATTAGCGTGCCATCAACTCTTACGTCCGGGTTGATGGTGGAGTCGACAACCACCCATGCGCCGCCGCGTAGCTCCGCAAATGGCGGGATGTACACAAACACGGGCTGCTTGTACGCCACCAGCGCATCCACAATCTCTGCGCCGAACTTGAGGATCTGAGGGCACCAAATGACAGCCGGCGAACGGGGGCATGCAGTTGGTCAGCGCAGCACAGTACATCACAAGGCCATGTGTGTGAGCAGCCGCACACACTATATTAATGCTTTTCAGACATCTCAGCACCTCGCTGGTATTTGGGGCATCATGGTTCTTGCAGCAGACAATGTCATCACCCCAGTTGCGATGCACACAAGTGGTTGACACAGCATGTCGCCTCACCCGTGCATCCCTGTGGGTAAGTCATCAACTGGTTCGGTTACACGCGCGAAATGCAGCACCTCTGACGCCGTGGCTGAGAGTGAGGTGCTACCACAAGGTTCCTCACCCTGACTGCCACGCCGGCACAAGGCGCTCATGTTGGCACGTTGACACCAGAACCAAGTTCAAGAAACACACATTAAAATGTGAAGTATCCCAAGTGGGCCCTCACCTCATCGAACATGTCGCGCTGCCCGCCGCTGAAACCGCGCCAGTTGGCAAAGACCATGAGCGGCAGACCCTCCCCATTCAGGTCACGGATGGCCTGAAGACGCAGCAGGTACAGAGATGGTGGATGGGATGAGGGACATTAGCACATGCGCACACAGCAGCAGTGCCTTTTTAACCGACTGTCCAGTGTGCTGACCACAGCAGCAGCAGCCGTCCAGGCGCACTGGCAATGGGTGCCGGCACGTTGCCAACGGCAGTGAAAGGCATGGGTGTGGGCGCCATCACCAGCAACAGGCTGGCCATGCGCCAGCATTGTGGCCCATCAAGCACCAATGACCACCACACTCCCTCCCAACAGCAGCGGCCACACGCTGCCAGCGCTTGCACCTGCCACCACCCCTGCTACCGCCAGCCGCGCCGCGCACGCTCCCTCACTACACCACCGCACAATACACCAGGCTCGAAGCCCCCAGCACTTCTTCAATCGCTGAAGAAGGCAGCCTCGAGGACGGCTGGCGTTAAAGCGGGGGGCGGCGGGGTGAGAGAAGCCCGCACGCTGTGCTACTTTTTGCCGACAATGGCAAGTGTTTTGCGCGTACACTAGTGACCGCGCCCACCACCTGCGCCGTCTTGAAGGCCGAGTCCGGGAACCACACGCAGCCCGCCTGCTGCACCACCTTCTCCTGGCTAGTGAGGTCCGCGGGGTCGGCCGGGCACTTCTTCTCCCGCGTACGGCTCTCGGTGATGACCACCCCCACGGGGATGCCGCCCAGGCGCGCGCGCCCGCACACGACCGTTTCGGCCCACCCCGCCAGGGTCTCTGTGAAGGAGCCGCGGTCAAAGAAGCCGCTGACCCATGCGCCGTCGAGCTCATTGGTGTGCCCAGCAATGAGGAAGCGCGGGTCGTAGGGGGTGCCCTTGGCGGGCTTGAAGTCGATGGGCCGCTCCACAATGTCCACGCCTGTGAGGCAGTGGAAGGCATTGGAAAAACGGGCATGCAACAGGGCAGCGAGGGTGAGACGGTGGCGGGGAGATGTTGGCTCGTGGTTGGTGGTGGCGGCGGTGGGAGAAGGCGGCAAGGCGCGGCAGGCATGCAGCGGCGTGCGCCTCGGCTTGCACACAGCGCAAAGGTGACTGGAAGGCTCACAGAACCCCGGTGAAGTTGTGTAGAGTTGGTTTGGGTTCACACTGTTACTCCACATGCACAGCATGCGGACACATGTGCAGCGCATGCACCTGCCTGCCTGTCAGCACCACAGCACATGCCCCCTCCCCCCCCCTCCCTCCGCCCCTTGCTCACACCGACACCCGACAGCAACGGCCGCAGCAGCACTCACCGGTGATGTCGAGCACCGGCAGGTAGGAGCCCCTGACCATGGGCACGTAGCTGAGCCAGCGCAGGGTGGCGCGCACGGCCTCCATGTGCGTCTCCGTCAGCAGGTGCGCCACACCATTGGGGAACATGACGGACTGGCCTCCGCCCAGCTGGTCGTTGCTGGCGTACACTTCGCGGCCCATGAGGGTGTTGAGCGCCTGGCGGGGAGAGAAGGGGGCGGTGTACACCAGGGGACGGCCAGAAACGGTGTGTGTTATTTCGCAATGGGGAATGGGATAAGATAAGTTGGGCGGAGTCGCACTGAGGCTCGTGGCGCATGTGCTTCACGCGGTATGTTGATTTACAAGATGTGTCAGCGCGTGTCACCAAGGTTGCACGAACCGCTTTGCCTCAATGGGCGCTTATTCAGCCTGGCGCACTGCTTTACGCCCCTTGAGTCACTTGCCAGCAGCAGTCCATCCACGAACGCTCGTCATATATGGTGGCAATGGCATACATAGTGCATGAACACCACGCACCTGGTAGCCGGTGAGCAATATGGGCGCGGCGTTGACGTTCTGTATGGTGCGCTGGCCCAGCCGCACCAGATACGCGCCAATGCCCACGCTGCGGCCCACCACCAGCGTCAGCGTGAACACGTCGCCATACGCCTGTGAACACCAGGTGTTCAACAGCACAGCGGGAGCGGGGCTGTGCGGTGAGCAAAGCAGTACGTACCACCAGCGGAAGAGAAGCAGCAGCACAATGTTGCAGGCATCACGACCACATACCTACAGCGCAGCAAACTTGTTGCCTGCATTTCACCAAAGCTAACGGGCGCCCACAGGCTTCCTGCGTCTCAAAAAAGCCGCTGCAGCAGAGCCAAACTGGCGACGCACAACGCCGCTGACAGGTTGACATGCAGAGGGCTGGTGCAGTCGCAGCCGCGCACGCGCGCACACGCACCAAGCTGGTCTCTCCCGCAATGGTGCCGCTGCCGCGCAGGTTTTCCACGCCCAGGTCTGGCTCCTCTCCCACCACCTCCATGAGGCGCCAGCGCTCTTGGCCGGTGACCTCGTCGGCCAGGCGCTTGCAGTTGACGGCGCCCCTGCGCATGCGGCAGCGGCAGCGGCGGCATGGTGTGCATGAGTGCGTGCTGTTGCAGGCGATGGGATGCTGGCAGGCTAGGGAGTAGGGGGTGGCGGTAGATGGTGACTAGACAGGGCCCTGTCCCAGCGCAGCACTTGTGCCCGCAGCTGACGTGCGTATACGCGGATGCGGCACGTTAGTTGTACCGGGCGCGTGGCTTCCAGCAACACCACATCGACGACCGCAGAACAGGCCGGCAACAACAAGGCATGATCACACACGCGCAGTGAGCTGATTGTCGTACCCGGCAACATGTTTCCCACGCGCACACACCCACACCGACAACCACCACAAACAGCAGTCCGCCACCCCACACGCAAGCCACACACACACACACGAGCCCTTGCAGCTGCATTTGCTCAGCAGCAGGGACTGTGTGGTGCTCAGCAGCGGGAGTGGTGCTCAGCAGACACACGCCCCATGCCCGCGCACATCACCCACCTCTTGCTGAGCAGCTGATAGTCCTCGTCCGTGAGGTACAGGTAGCGGTAGCCGAGCGCGGGGTCGCTCTCATCCGCCCACGCGACGCGGAAGCGCGACTTGACGCTCTCCGCGAGCCCGATGCGCGCGCCCGAGTTGGCGGCCAGATAGATGCGCGGCAGCCCCCGCGCGCGTGCGTAGCGGGTCGCCAGCAGGAAGACCACATCCTCACGCGTCCCAAACGACCCCGCCTCAAATGTAATGTCGTTGGCAATGAGAACAAGCTGGCGGCCCTCCGGGTACTCTGGCGTGCGCAGCGTCACCAGCCACGCCACCATGCCCACGTCGTTCTGCCCAGCGGGGCGCTTGACTTCCTCGATGACCAGGTTTTCGGGCTCGTCGGCGGACCACTTGGCGCCCTTGGGGGAGCCCGCGGGCTCTGGGGAGCCGGGGCGGCGCGTCACCACCAGCTCCATCGCGTGCAGCACGCTGGGGGGGGGGGGGGGGGAGCGGGGGGCGGTGAGGCATGGGGGCAGGGCAGCAGCAGAGACGAGGGGAGTAGGTGGCATTAGTTAGGGGGAGGTGGTGATGGGCATTGCACGCCCGCATGCGCGGCAGCTTGAGAGACTAAATGTGGCAGCGCATTGCCACCACAACGCCCGCTGGCCCAGCTACATACAGCGCCCACACCCGAGCATCCTGCATTCCACCCCACCACCAGCCACAGCAGCAGCACCGCACACTGCGACGCGCTCTGTCACGTCAGCTGCACCAGGCGTTGCGGACTTTAATTGTTACTTCCTTTAGAAAAGAAATGAACCTGCATATTGTGCTCTATCACAACTTCTTCGAGGATTACAAATCCTTTGTTTTGTAAACAACTAAATAAAGAATTGGGTTTTTTTTAAAGTCGCGGTTGCGGCGCACCTCGTGGGCGGGGTGATGCGCGCCTGCGGGTGCTCCGCGACAAAGTCCCGCCACGCGCCCTCTGTGGCGGCCTCAAACAGAGACAGGAAGTCAAAGCAGAAGAGTGTGTCGCTGCGCACGGCCGCCGCCGCGCGCCGCGCCTCAAAGGGGCGCGTGACAGGGTAGGGGGTGTTGATGGGCGCGCCCTCCCACTCTCTGCCCTTGGCAGCACCGACGCCCCTGAAAACGACGCCGCGGCCGCTCTCGCGCGCCTCCACGTACGTGTCAACGCACACGACAAAGCCCGTGGGGTTGGTCGCGACGCAGCGGACGGGGACGGGCGGGGAGTCGGGCGTGAGGCAGCAGATGATCTTCATCTCGAAGTGGGTCACGCCGAGGCGCGCAATCCGGTCGCCGAAGCGCTCCATGAGCTGCTTCATGTGCTCCGCGATGACCGCGGGGCCGACGTCCGGGTCCGGCACCATGCAGTTGATGAAGATGTGGTTGTTGGCCGGCGGGGGGGGGCGGCGCGAGGTGCGTGCGAGGGCGGCGGCGTCCGCGTGTGCCAGCGCCAGGTCGAGGGCGCTGAGGGCTTCCACAAAGAGCTTCTCGACGTGGTAGCGCTTGCCGCCGCCAGAGAGGTACTCACTGCCCTGGCTGCCCACGCGTGCAAAATAGCGCACGGGCAGGCCGCCGGGGGGCACCTGCGCGCGCGTGTCGGTGGTGTGGGGGAGGGCGGGGGGGAGTGGCAGGAGCAGCGGTGGCGAGGAGGGTGGTGGGACAGGGAGGGAGGGAGGGGGGGTGGTCACACTTATGTGCGAACACTGTCGGTCGGTACCACCTCACATGCAACGTGCAGTCCTCGTGAGGTGCACGCACATGTGCCGCCCAAAATGGTCGACACAAAAACATGATGCGATCTGTGGGGGACTCATCGACATGCGTTGGTGGCGGTAGCGCTGCTGACAGCTGCTGCACGCCTTTTTCGACACCCTGGGATACTCAATACCTTGAGTCCAGCAGCAGCCGCAGCGGACGGCTTGGGCACGCCGGCGTACAGGTGCACGTCGCCTCCTGTCGCCTGCGCGGAGCTGGCGAGGCGGATGGCAAAGTTGGCCAGCCGCTTGAGCTCCAGGCTGTGCACGTTGGAGGGCTCAATGTCGCGCTGCAGGGGGTCCTCAAAGAAGGACCCTGTCTTGGCCGCGCGGAACGTGAACATGGACGGCTGGCTGCCGCTGTCGCCGCCCTGCATGTGTTTGCACGCCACGCAGTGATGGCGGCGGGGAAGGGGGGGGGGCTGAGCTTGTCAGGGGGAGTCAGTGTGCAGCACAACCTTGACAGCTTGCTCGTCTGTTTCCAATTATGTCAACCAATGATCAGCGCGTGCCAGGCAGCTGCACCAGCACACAGCCCGCCTGCCATTTCGTAAGCGACACACCCGGGTGCGGCACACGCCGCACCACACTAGGTCACCACCAAACCACGCCACCACAGCACAGCGCCGCCGCTGCAGGGCGGCGACCGCACAACGTGCACCGGCAGCACTCAAAACAAGGCATGCCTCACAGCGTCACGCACCTGGGCGGCCACCAGGAAGGTCACACGCCGCACGCGCGCGGCCGTCAGCGCGTCGTGGTGCGCCTCCAGGGCCTCCTTGAGGCTGTCGGCGACGCCGTCGCCCCCCTCCGCCCCCGCCGCCCCCGCCGCGGCGGCACTGCCCAGCAGGGCAATGTGCAGCACGTTCACACGCTCCTCGCCCGGCGGGGGGAGGCCGCCGGCGCCCGCAAGGGCGGCCAGCAGGGCGGACATGTGGGCGGGCAAGGCAGCGAGGTCGGGGACGGCGGCAAACAGGCCATTCCGCTCCTCGTGTGCAAAAGCGGGTGTTACGTCTGTGGCGGGGGGGGGGGGGGCGGGGGTGGATGGCGGTGCGAGAGCGGGTGAGGTGTGCGGGGTGGCCAGGCGAGACGGCTGGCAGGTGGTGCTGGTGCAAGCGCTAGGAGGGGCTTGAGGGACATGAGGGGCGCCGCCAGCGGCAGCCAAGCTGTGCAGCCAGGCACACCCACCACTGCGTGCATGCCCCTACATGGCCAAGATTGGGGACCGCACGGCGAATAGACAGGCACAGAACCGCCACATCACTGCAGCAGCGTCGTAACGAACACACGCGCCCGCTGCCAGCTGGCTGGCATGGCCGTCGTCACATACTCTAGACTACTTCCTTTCAATTACTTGCAGCAACACAAAGCATGCCATCCACAACACCGCGCACTGCGGCCTGCGGACGCACCTCCGCCCAAGGTCTCTTCGCTGGGCAGGGGGCTGGGCTCGGGCGTGGAGGTGCCGCTGAGCGTGCGCGCCAGCGATGCCAGGTCCACAAACGACGTTGTGGCGTCCACGCCAGGCGGCAGGGCCTCGCTGTGCTTGGGACTGAACGTCCACTGCTGCCAGAACGCGTCGCCGTCATCGCCCCTGGCGGTGGCACGTGTTTTGCAGACGCGGGGGGGCCAAGCAGGAAAGGTGAGTGATTGTGAGTATGGCATCGTGGGTGGCAGGGGGGGCAGACGAGTGAAGTGAGTGAGTTGACATGTCCCAACCATAAATGTAGTCACCGCGACCTGGCTGCGCACATACCCTGCGCACAGCGCGCATTGCTCAGACACACATGCCCCCCCCCCCACACACACACACCGCCCTTCGCGCCGCAAGGTGTGGGACTACACAGCAGCGGCAGCTTCCCACGTGAGCGGCACCACTTGGCCCCTCGCAAGCACCACTCTTCTGCTCAGCGCATCAGCATCGCGCGCGCGCCGGCGCCGCGCACCTGGAGAAGCCGCTGATGTTGAAGGCGCGGTACGTCTGGCGCACATAGATTTCCAGCGCGGCGGCGGCGACCACGCGCGCGTCCGCCACCCCGCGCAGCACTGGCAGCAGCAGGTCGCGCATGGGCACGTTGTGCTCCACAAAGTTGGCCATGGCCTTGGCGCGCCCCGCCTCGTCTGCGCCAGCGGCGGCCGCCGCCGCGATCGCCGTCAGCAGCCCTGAGCGCCTCTGTGCGTGTGGCGGCGTGTTGCAGGGGAGGGGGGGGTGTGAGGGTGTGCGAGTGTGGGGGGAGCTGGCAGACCAAGTTGGCGCGGTTGACGGGCGTGCCGGCACGGCTTTGGCGATGGTGCGCTTCTAGAGCAATTGGCTAAATGGCTCACAAATACAGAGGGCGGCCAGGTGAAATGCCCAGTACCGAGCCGAGCCAGCGTCTGCATCCAAGCTTGCACAGCTGGCCTGGCCGTTCAGCCGGTCTGCTGCACAGGCGTGGCCGGCCTGTGCTCTTGCTTGCCGGCCTTTGAAGCCTCCAGCCAGTCTGCTGCACCAGACTGCCGAGCACCTGGCGAACTACAGGTTGACATACTTATGATTACAGCACAACTATGGAGTTGAAGTTATGCCAGCTTTTGTGTTTTGCTTCTTGAGGCCGGCACCCCACCCACCCTGCCCGGCATCCCAATCTACCAAAACCAGGCAGGGGCGGACCAGGCCCACCCCTGGCTAAATTCCCTAATCACAGATGCGTGTCGTTCCAAGTCAGGGCGCAGCAAGAAGCCTCCTCCCGCACGTGGCAAGTGCAACTGTATCGGACACACATCCGTACATTTCACGTGGTACTTGACATCAGTGCCGTTCCCACTGCTCCGTATGAAACAAACAACACACGCACACACACGCTGCGCCCAAACAGTTACATAACAGTGGTGAAACAAACGCCAACACGGCGGCAGCGGCAGCACCGGCGCCGCAGCCCATCCGCCCACCTGCGTGATGCTGGGAGTCCGCTGCTGAATGAGCAGTGCGCGCGCCTTTGCGGCCACAAAGTTGTAGCGCTCGTCGGTCAGGTTGCCGATCTCCGTCAGGGCGGGCATGAACGCGCTCATCTCGTTTGCCAGGGCCTCCACCTCGCCCGCGCCGGGGTCCTGCGCAGCGGCGGCGGCGGCGGCATGGTGCCCATTCGCGCCTGCGAACAGCTCGAAACATGCACAGAGGCGAGCGGTGGTCAGCGCACATGTAAGTGATGCTGCAATGGCGGATGGCTAGGTGGGGGAAGGGGTGTTCTTTGGGGATGCTAGCGGCGGCGCCATAGGGGAGGCTGCGGGCGCTGCGCACCGGGGCAAACGCCGTTGGCAAAGCGGAGGGGGGCTGCCAGAGGCATTCAGCACCTTCTGCACGCTGGGCACACGCTGCGCACCACGGCAAGCGCCGTTGGCGCGGCGGAGGGGTGCCAGCAGAGGCGCACAGGGCACGTTGCACGCCGAGGCAGCGGCGGCGACCGGGCCACATGGGCGGCACCGCGTGGCATCACTGTCGTTGATGCGCTTATGAAAGCTCTGCAAGCTAGTTGCTGCGGCGGGGGGGGTGCAAAACGGCTCACAGGGATAGGGGTTCCCGGCAGCAGCGCAGCAACTTTTGAGACGCCAAACAAATGGGCGTGGTGACTTTGCGTGATGATGTTGAATGCCTGCCTCTCAGCACAGCGGCAGCGGCGGGGGCGCACTCACCTGGGGAGGCGCTGCGCGCGGCGGCCGTCTGGCACGCCAGGTTGATGTCGTCGAGCAGCGTGACGAGCAGCTTGTTCTTGGCCTGTATGGCCAGGTGCGAGCGGTACATGTCGTAGATGATCGGCAGCTCGCCGCGCCCCGCGTGCGTGCGCCGCAGCGACTGCATGGCGCGCTCCGCATCACTCCCCGCAAAGCCGCGCTCGACCGCCAGGTACTGCCGCACGAGGGCCACCAGCGCATGCACCGTCCGCCCTGCGACACCACTCTCGTACTGCTCGGCGGTGGAGCGGAGGGCGTCGGTGAGCGCCACGAAGGCCGCGCGGTCGCGCTCCCCCAGGGACTCGGCGTGTGTGTCGAGAGAGCGCAGCACGGCAGACACGGGGAAGTCGGGGGTGGCGGCGGGGGGGGGGGCCGCGGCGCAGGCGGCGCGGTAGGCGTCGGAGACGGACTTGAGATCGCTGAAGAGGCGCGCGTCGATGCGCCCGCTGAGCACCGACAGGGCCTCCTCGAACTGCAAGGGAGGGGGTTTGGGGGGAGGGGGGAGGGGGCGGGGGGGGCGGGTG
>JAULBY010044943.1:0-12765 GCA_032358315.1 Ophiocytium majus
CCCCCCCCCCCCCCCGGGTGCATCAGCAGTTGTCGACGTTGGTATAGCCGGCACCCGCCGCCCCTGCGCACGGCGCCCGTGAGGTAGGGAGTCCAGACGGCGGTATATCCTATGCCGGGCCGGCCTGCCCACTCGGACGCCCGGCTCGCCTCTCGACCTGGCTCCGGTGGTGGTGTCCGCTCCGGTCCGGTCCGTTGTGGGCGCGCATGCATGGCGCATGCGTGCATCAGCAGTTGTCGACGTTGGTGTAGACGTAGAACTTGATGCCGAGTTGCGCAAAGTCGTTGGCGGCGTCCTTGACGTTGATCTTGCCACGGTAGTACGTGCTCACGGCGCCCGGGTCGCCGTCCAGCTCCTGCACCCACCCAAAGCGCGCATCAAAGGGGCTGCAGTAGGCGGCCTTGTCCTGGGGTTCGCGGGCGTGAATGGGGGCAGAGGAGGGAGCGGCCAATCAGGGCATTAGAAGTGGCCAACCAGGGTACTTCACCAAGTGTATTTTGCTGCAGTGGGTAAACGGTCGCGGGGCAAATGGGGCAGAGGAGGGAGTGGCCAATCAGCAGGTTGCAAGGGGCCAACCGGAAGATTGCAGTGGTTTTTCAAAGTGTGTTAATGTTCGCGGGTGTGAAATGGGGCAGAGGAGGGAAGCAGCCAATCAGCGGTTCGCAAGTGGCACACTAAAAGGGGCTGCAGTAGGCGGCCTTGTCCCGGGGTACGCGGGCGTGGACGGGGGAGGGAAGCGGCCAATCAGGGGTTTGCAAGTGGCCAACTAGCGGTTTCACAGTGTGTGAACGGTCGCGGCGCGAACGGGGACAGAGGAGGCGGCGGCCAATCAGGGGTTGGCAAGTGGCCAGTGTCATACTGTACACTTGCGTACATGTCTGCTCACTTTAGAAAGGAATGGGGTAAAATTGATACAGTACATGCCAGTATATACTTCTGAAGTGCCATGGTATAGTACTTCCGTGTGCATATACACACAGTGTTGTTCTACTGTGTACGTGACACGCTATTGATGACCGGTGTGGTATGACGCACCTGCATGTTGCTGATACAGAACATGGCACGCATGCATGTGTGTCACAGTATGTGTACACACACACATCAGTATGCTACCTGATTTTTTATGTTGTGAGCATGTGTTATGGGGCCGCGCGTGTGCCATCGCTTCATGCTGGCATGCATGACTTGCGCGCTTGCACGGCCACAAGTGCAAATACACAAAATCACCCATTGCGCCATACACAGTTGCTGAGAAGATAATGCAAATGCACCTGCATGTTGCCTATGATCATGGGGTTGCCCAGGCGAACGGCGGGGATACGTACATACTTGAAGTGTATGTGTATACTTCAAAGTAATATCATGTAGGTGCTATTGTACCATGTCATGCAGTATTGTAAACAAAACTACGTTTGACACACCTGCATGTTGCTTATGCAGATCATGGGGCAGATCTGTGTGCACATATTACACATATATATAACAGTATACTGAAGTACAGTATATGTACCATGGTACTTCAAAAGTACATGTATGTACTTTGCAGTATGTACCACTCAAAGTATGTGTCGATGTACTACTTCGGGTAGTACTACTAGTAGTATGACGTAATGCGCCATTCACTAATGGTAACAAGAGAATTGTTGCCTCACCTGCATGTTGCTGATGCAGATCATGGGGTTGCCCAGGCGGACGGCGCGGTGCGCGGCATCGATGCACGCACCCGCCGCATCCTCCCCCCGCGTGCTCAGCAGTGCGTCCAGAGCGCCGTTGTCAATGACAGAGTCCACAGAGCTCTGCAACACATGCACACCAAAACATGTGCATACAGCACATATTAGATTAGATCAGAAGCTATGTATGCCTTTGTCGATGTCACATTTAAAAAAAATGCGCATACAGCGCCATATAAGATACCATCAACTTTGTACATCAATTGTGCCATTCTCAATCACAGAGTCCACAGAGCTCTGCACAGAACACATGAACATCGATGTAACGTTTATAAACACATGTGCAATAGCACCACATTACTGTAGATCATTAGCTGTGTATGCCATTGTCAATCACACAGTCCACAGAGCTCTGCACGCAACACATCAACAAAAACACAGCACATGCCATTGTCAATCACAGAGTCCTCAGAGCTCTGCACGCAACACATAAGCAAAAACACATGTGCAAGCAGCACCACACTGTAGTATTACTTCTCACAAACAGATCATTAGATATATGCCATTGTCAACCCCAGAGTCCACAGAGCTCTGCACGCAACACATAAACATAAACACATGTGCGTACAACACTACATTAGATCATTAGCTATGTACTCCAATCATGCCATTGTCAATCGCAGAACCCACGGAGCTCCGCACGCAACACATCACACACACTACAACACATGGTCAAATGGTAATGTGTACACAGAGTTATATACTAGTAGTACATAAACATAAACACATCAGCGCATACCCCACACTTACAGAAGTGTGTGCGTACAACACACAAAAGGGGCGGGGCGCGGCACCGGGGCATGCAGCAGTCAGCATTGCGAGTTCCACCTACCTCACTGGCATACAAGTGCATGCAATGTTTTAGTACCGTGTCGCTTGCTCTCAGCTGCACTAAAAATACGATCGGTGGCCAGAAGGGATCAGAGGGACGAGTATGTGCCAAATACTGCCAGTTATAATGTTTCATGCGGCTAAAAGCTCAATAAGCATAGGGGAGACATTTTCCAGCACGGTAACAGCAGTTTGTGTGGCCCAGTGTTGAGCATCCCACACCCTTCAGTGGAAGCCGTAGGAAATACTACTACCACTAGTAGTAACAGTAAGACAGCAGCAGCCGCTCGCGCCTGCGCCCTTTTGGCCTTTGTTACACAAGTTGAGCTGTTAGCTGGCATGGCGTCCCCACAGTCACTTGCAAATGGCGACTAGCTCACAGCGCAGTAGCTAGGTGCGTGCTAGCGGCATTCCACGCTGCTTGCGCTTCTGTGTACGCCATTCATACACGTCATTTCTGTACAGGGCGCGCACCAACGATTGGTGCAGCTGCTACAGTGCTCTTGCCGTACCACAAGAACCCGGGAAAACAAATGCTCAGCACGGCATATATGCGGTGCGTTCCCGACAGGCATGGCATCACATCTATAGGTATGATATACTAATAGTAGTACTTCCGTAAGGACCGGTACACACGTGGTCAGAAAACTCCTACGAATAATAATAATAAATGTATGCATGTAGTTTTAGGGTCAAATGCCCACCTGCTGAAAGTCGTCTAGCGCCGCCAAGTCCTCAGCTCGCATAACAGGCAAACTCCGTACTGTACATACCTAAGGTAAATTACATGTAAGTGTATACACGTAGGGGTATTTATGGTTGACTGTGTGTTGGTATACACATGGCACACATTCTCCCCAAAGCATATCACAAGAAAAAGGTTTACATACGTGCTCCAGGTTATGTTTGACCATGTAATGCATACACTTCACTGAAATACGGTGCTCCAGGTTATGTTTGACTATGTAATGCATGTAATGCAGACACTTCACTGAAATACTTTGAAGTACTACTGTAGTAGTACAATACAATACTACTGAAGTAATAGCATACTTTGAAGTAAAAACCTGCTCAAGGTCATCCAGTGCCGCCAAGTGTACTTCGAAGTACATGCTACATGTATGTGCATAGTTCTTGTTAGCAGTGTACTTCTAGTATGAAATGTATATGCTGCTGTAGTACACACCATAATGAATGATACTATACATACCCGCTCAAGGTCATCCAGCGCAGCCATGTCCTCCTTCAGCTCAATGCGCAGCTGCCCGGTGTACATGTAGTGTTATGTTAGACTGTGCACATGATACACATCACTGATGTACTATTTACTACTGTAGTACACATACTTCGAAGTATTACACATAACTGAGGGAAATTATGTAATATCATACATACCTGCTCGAGGTCGTCCAGCGCAGCCATGTCCTCCTTCAGCTCAATGCGCAGCTGCCCTGACGCCACGTGCGCCGCCAGCTCCGGGTCTGCCGCCGCAGCGCTGAGCATGGCAGCCACCGCCTCCGCGTCAGAGTCCAGCACGTGGATGAAGCTGCGCGTCTGCCTGAAAACAGCACACATGGTCAGTGTACAAAACACACATATTGTTAGTGTAAATCGGCCGCCACAGCGCTGAGCATTGCAGCCACCGCCTCCGCGTCACAGTCCAGCACGTGGATGAAGCTGCGCGTCGGCCTGTAGATGCACCAACACGCACATGTCCGCACGACAAAAAAAAGAAGAAAAAATGTAGCTGACGCAAATCGCTGACGCAGCCACACGTCCGCCGCGCACGCTAAAGCTGCATGGGTCTGTTTGCAGCAGCAGCATGGCCCGACATACACTGCTGCTGAGCACACGCACCTGGTGCCACAGCCATCTTTGCTCAGCAGCAGCGGCAGCATGGGCCAGGAATACGCTGCGGCTGAGCAAGCAAGTAGTCTTTGCTCAGCCAGTAATAGCGCTGCTGCTGAGCACGCGCACCTGGTGCCATAGCCATCTTTGCTCAGCAGCAGCGGCAGCATGTTCCGCGCGCCGAGTATGAGCAGCTGGTCCGAGGGCTGCACGTGCTCGCTCAGGAAGGGCAGCACTGACTCGTAGGGAAACGCCGCCAGCACCTGTAGCATTGCAAATGGCAGAGACAAAAGGTCGCTCCAGAAAGGGGCAACAGTTTCGCACGCAAATACTTGCAGTTTGGTGCTCTTTGGCAGTGTGGTATTGCTACAGTATTTGGCAGTGTGGTATTACGTGCTCGCTCGGGAAGGGCAGCACAGACTCGTAAACGACGCCAGCACCTGTCGTGATTCAGAGAACAGTGATAGAAGGTGGCTTCAAAAAAGGAAACAATGGCATTTCCTTGTTTGCCTGCCAGTTTCGCATGCGAAAACTTGCTTATTCATGGTGCTCTTTGGCAGCCTGGCATGGGGCTTAGGTGCTGTGGTGCTTCATGAGTTGAAGCAGGTGAGGACCTTTGTGTGCCTGCCACCTAATGCGCTGTGCAGTGGACTCGCAACTTGGTGCATGTGGCTAGGTGCACACTTCAGAGGCAAGTCAAAGACCACATGATTGGGTTTACGCACAAGACACAATCACTGCCTTTAGAAATTCGGGCAGCTCGGTGATGTTCATTCAGTGCGAGTGCGCGGGAGGGTGACACATTCGGCCATCAAATTACGATTGCACTGTAGCTGCAGGCTCGACAAGCACCGGACACAGCAGATGTGTAGGTGCTTCGTCCGTTGAGGGGCAGCTGGAAAACAGGGCGAGGCGGGCTACTTGTCCGGACCTGCCACTGCAACATGACTGCCCCTGCTGCCGCCACGGCCACCTCTGACAACGCAGCAGAAAAAACTGCACTTGCTGCTCTAGCATGTGTTGCGCTATGTATTGAACTGCTTGCAAACAACTGTGCTGACACCGGCGGCGCGCAGTGCACCGCCTCGTCCGCATGGAAGTGCCCACTTCACATGTACCAAGTGGTGGCACTGAAGGCGCTGTCATTGCGCAGCATCAGCTGTGTTGGCTTACATTGCTGTTACTGGGGCCGGCTACTGGGGCCGCCGGTGCGCCACCACCACACAGCAGGCAACAGGCACCATCACCTTGGGCCACTGCAGCAGCAGGAACGCGCGCGCAGGAACAGCAACATCGCTAAAAACACTAAAGCCTGCATCAGCACGTACCAGCGGGACCACCACAGCTGCGGCCTTACCTCGTCGCTGGTGGGGGCGCTCATCACCATGGCGGGGCAGCGCGCAGCGGGCCTGTGCTGCTGGCTGCGAGCGCCTGCGACGGCTGCCGCCACCGCTGCCTTGGGGTGCCGCGCGACGAGAGCGCCTGAACGCGCCGGAGCAGGCACGAAGGCGCGAGCGCCGTAGGCCAGCAGAAGCACCGGCACCGCGAGACGCGCCGCGGCGCCTCCATTCTGCGTCCGCATGGTCTCCTGTGGTGTGGTGGGCACGCGTGAGCTGTGCTGGCGAAGTTTGTAGGAGCGCGCCTGCTCTGCGCGTGCAGCGGCACAAAACTCTATATACCCGGGTACTGAAGCTGAGTCATGACTCATGGCCACCGCCACAGCCAGCCCGCGCAGCCGCAGCCCGCCATCACCTCCAGCGCCCCTCTCAAGCGGAAGCGGCGACTTCACCATGCAGGCCCTCTCCCTTGCCGTTTTCCTGGTGCTGCTGGCGGCCGCCTCCGCCTTCCTGGCTGTGCCCAGCACCTCTGTGGCCCAGGGCGCCACTGCCACCACCAGCGAGGTCGTGACCTTCGGCAGGGGAGACAGGCGGACCGAGAAGGGCAAGCGCTGTGAGTTCAACCACACCCCCACCCGCGCACTGTCTCATCTCTTGCCTAGGAGCGCTGCTGCTGCTGCCGCCGCTACTGCTGTCACACCATCACTCCCGCGCGCCTGTGGTGACATGGTTAGCGCGCACACCTTCAAGCACAGAAGGCATGATGGCGTGCGTGGCGCCGGCGCAGCCGCACACGGGAAGGTGGCAGCGGTCGCGACTCTGTAGCGCAGGCGGCCTGCAGCTTGCTGCTCGTAGGTGCGAGGCTGATGCTAGCGGTTGCGGGAACGCCTGGACTCCGCTGTCCCCACGGCCCGGCGGTGCTGGCTGAATGAATGTGCCTGCGCGCACCTTCCTCAACTGGGTGAAAGCAACCTCATGATTGGTACAGTACACCCAGATGCTGCAGTGGCTGGGGCAAAACCCCAGCCCAGAGCGTCCAAACCAGCCACCTCCACCTCTCGCGCCAGTCAGTATCCTGTGGTCGCAGGGGGTGCCATGCCTTTGTAATGCATGCATTATTTTGTGCATGCTCCAAGTACCGCGTACCTAAAAATCAGCACACACCTACTAGCAGTTTTATTTACTTGCACTTGTGGGCGTGCAACAGCCCATATTTCATGCATGCCAGCACACTCGCGGCACATGCCCGGCGTACTAGTAGTGGTTTTATTTGTATGCACTTGTTGGGCATGCAAGCGCTCACGCCATGCGTGCCCACACGCATTTTGGCGATGGCCAGCGTATTCGCACGAACCCACAACTTTGAACAACGAAGCACGACAAGCGCTGCTAACAGGCAGGCCCGAGCGGCCGGCAGGCTGGGCTCGCCCTGCCAGGACAGCTTTATATTTGTTATTGTTTGCAGTTGTGGGCGTGCAAGTGCCCATGCAAGGCTTCAAGTGCCCATGCCATGCACGCCAGCACGCTCGTGGCCATGGCACATGCCCGGCAGCGTATGCTCAAAATTGCACAAAAGGTCTCTGAACCAGCAGGAGCTCTAGTAGTACTGCAGTAGTACACATATATATTACGCTATCTGTGCTTTGTTGCCTTGCAGGGGTCCGCCCAGGGTGACGGCCCCTACCGGTGGGAAGACCTAGAGTTAAACGCTCCTAGATGAAGTTTTCATATTTGTATTGACTTGCATATTGTTCTGTACCTGCATACCATCCGCTGCTGCGCTCCGCTCCCCGCAGTCAAGCACAGCAACGGCAAGTCCCGCCAGAAGCCCAAGAAGTAAACGCCGCCAGTGCTGCTCAGCAGCAGCAGCGCTGAGCACTGTGCCACCTCACCCGCCACATCACCACCAGGCTGTGGCGGCTTTTTAGACACAGTTACCGTCCCCTGCGCGCAGAGGCAAGCCCCCTTGGAGGCGTGCACACATGAAGTCATGCCTGCGACAATGATCACTGCTTTTGGAGTACCTTGGCAGCGGCGGAGCTTCCCTGCGTGCTGTGCTGTGCCGTTTGTGGTGTCCTGTGCTTGGTTTGGCAATTGCAACAGGCGGCATTCACTGCTGGCTTGCGGGCTTGGGTTGTGTTTTGGTTTATCAATCCTACACTTTGAAGTAGTTGTGGACTGCGTGTCTGCTGCTGCGGGTGTTGGCAATGCGAACTGCATGCTTCTAGTACAAGTACTGTACACATGTGTACACCTCAAAGTATTCATGAACATGTTCACTCTTCCGAAAGTACGTGGATACTTCGATGCCGCACATGGTACCATGTGTAATGAGTTAGAGTAGTGCCCTGGCAACATGCCAGGCTTCCCTTAGACTACTGAGCATTCCCAATTTTTTCGCTACCTGTTTGATTTTCTGGCCACACGCACCGTGTGCAAAGGGCTTTCCACGCCCTAAGCGGAGTTTAATAAGAGTACGCGCTTGGTATGTACCCATACACTGCATGCCATATAAACTTGCACTTTGTGTGCTACTACAGAATGCTTGGTAGTACCCCAAGGGTGGTACACGCATGTATGCATGCACCCCCGGCCTTGACACCGGCGCACTCATGCAAGCATTGCATGGCGCTTTTGCTTCTTGTGTTGTCAGCCAATCACTGGCAGCGCGCACGTGCGCGCCGCAGTGCTAGTAGGATTGCCCTTTGTATGTGACTCATGCATTGCGTGAGTTGCCGTAGCTGGTGCAGAGCGCGTGCACGTGCTGAAACTAGGTGCAGCTGTCTTTCTTTTCTGGTGCCAGCGAAATAGGCGCACACAATGTGTGTGATCTCACTGCCCTGGCATCAAGGGCAGTGAACTGTCGTGTACGCTGCTGCTGCCCAAGTGCACAAAGTGCCACGTTGCGCACAGACGGCTCCAACGTGCGGCACGCAAGACATGGACAGACTGTGGAAGCGCAGGCAGACGCTCACACTCGCACCAACAACACGGCCAAAAGAGTATTTGTTACCCTCGGGCAACTGTGTCGGCATGCACGCACGTGTATTGAGTCAAATGGCTGCAAAGATTGGCCCACCTCTATAGGCCGCTCTTTCGCCATGTGCTGTTGGGCGCTGGTACAGGAGGCGAAGCTTCCCGGGAAAAAGGGGATTGTGGGCGGGGTGGGAGCTTGCACTAGAGCAAGTGGTACATACCACATTTAAGGTTAGCGGTGGCACCGTGGCAGCCACTGTGCCAGACATCACTGCAGCTGCAGCACTGTAGCAGTCAGTCAGCCTCGCTGCTACTGAGCACTGCTGCTAGTGAGCACTGCGGCTGCTGCTGAGCACTGCTGCTCCTGCTGAGCACTGCTGCTGCTGGATTGCCGTGCCTTGCATAGCCACTGCTCTGCCAAACCCCAGCCCACCCACAACAAAACAAATGGAAATGCATTGCCTCTATGTGGCGTGCGTTGCGCAACGGAATATGTACACCCTGTATGATACCACGCTCTTCTTTTTTGTGTGTGGAAACCTAGAGGGGGGGGGAGTGGGGGGGGGGGGGGGGGGGGGGGGGGGGGGGGGTGTATGCGCCACAAACACACACCTTTACAAAAGGGGACAGGGCGCAGGATCCAGGCCAGCGCTGGAGCGCTGTAGCCAGTCTCTCTGGCCCCACAATCCGTGCCAGAAGTGGTCCAGGCAGCCGAACTTCACCGGCACCTCAAACGCATGTGGGTAGCGCCGCCACGCCACAGCCGTCGCCGGCCGCACGCACCACGCGCGCATGGCGAAGCCTGAAGTAGCCGCCGCCTGCCGCCAGCGCCTGCAGTGCCGGCGCCGCCGCCGGTTCCCACGTCCAAGGGGGCATCCAACAGAGCTCGCTCGCGGCTTGCCGCCCACCACCAGCAGCAGCTGCGGCGCCGACGTCAAACAGCGTTGACCGCCGCTGCCTGCCACCACCAGAGCTCGTTGCCGCTTGCACCAGCGGCAGCTGCGCCGCCGGCGCCGCCGCAGGGTTGCGGGGGCACAGGGGCGTCGAACAGGGCGCGCCGCCACTTGCCGCCACTGCCTGCGGAGGCCAAGGCGCCACCACTGGGTTCCCGGTCGGAGGGGGGGGAGGCGGCATCGAACAGGGCGAGCTACAACGCCACACCGCTCCTTCGCGGGGGCTTAGAGCAGCTGCGCCAACTGGTGCTTGGCGCCGCCGCCGCCGGCGATGACAGTGGTGTTGGCGGCTGCGGCGCCGGGTCCAGCGGCAGTCTCGGGGTCGGAGGGGGCGTCGAACAGCGCGAGTTCGAACGCCACGCAGCTCTTTTGGAGGGGGCTAAAGCAGCTGCGACAGCCGCCGCTCGGTTCCACCACCAGTGGCGACGGCAGTGGCGTTGGCGGCCGCGGCAGTGACGTTGGTGGCTGTGGCGCCGGGGGGGCCAGCGGCAGTCTCTGGGTCTGAGGGGGCGTCGAACAGCGCGAGCTCAAACACCACGCAGCTCTTTTGGGTGGGCCCGGTGAGCTGCTCTGTGACGGCGCCGTCCGCTACGGCGTGAACCGTCCACGCGGAAAAGTCCATGCGCGCGCACAGTCCGCGCACGCTGTAGAGGGACTGCTCGGCAAAGGACGAGTGGGCGATGCGGGAGGGAGCGACGCCGCCGCTGCCCGTGCTGTCCATGGCTCCACCTGCGGCAGCAGTGGTGGTGTGATGGGGGTCAGTTGTTTACATTGGGACGCCGCATCATGTCTGCAAGGGTGGCGCACGTCTGCTACTTCAAGTACGTGCCATTGCAGAACTCGGTCTTTTGTCACACTTTTTGAAGTACCTCGCAACAGCGTCAGAACGTGAACAGCGATTGGGCGATACGGGAGGGGGCGACCCCGCCGCTGCCCGCGCTGTCGATGGCTCCGCCTGCGGCAGCAGTGGTGGTGTGATGGGAGGCTCAGCGGAGCGAACTCTCGCGCAGCTTTGGTTGTGCAGCAGGTGACGCATTCTTGTAGAATGTGATGGAAGTTCCACCATACTTCTCGGGAGTACTTCTGAAGTATATATATACCACGCTTACAGGCGCAGCGACACCGCATGTTTTGGTGATAGTGTAATGGGCGGTGCGGGAGGCACGCCGCCGCTGCCCACGCTGTGTGTGGCCCCCTGCGTCCATCCAGCACATGTACTAGGTAGTACTTCAGTACATGGTATACTTGAAGTACCGGTTTTTACTCTCCCTACCGGTGAAAAAGAAGTGGGCGCCACAACACCAGACACATCCCCCCCCCCTGGACATACGAGGGATGGTGGGTGGGATCTCGTTGTCCCAGCCTGCGGCGCGTGCAGCAGCACTACCTCTGTTGGTTGCAGCCGTAGGAAGTGAGCACTGCTGCACACGCGTTCCCCTATCGGGCTCGCAAAACTGCTCAGCCTACGGCATGATCGCCCCTTGTGCAGCTGTGGGCCATTTTTTGGTATTGCCAAATGAGTGTGAGCCTTTGAACCGTCGATGCTCAACGGTGCTGACCCACAGTTCCACTTTGTCACGACGCACACCAGCAGCCAACTGCTGCTGCCAAGATGAAATGGTTGCATTGCGACACAGCGGTACCTGTGCCCCCAGGACTTCATAGTTTGCAGCCGCACTTAGTCTAGAAGCTCCTTTCCTTTATAAGTATGGTGTGTCAGGAATGTCTCTGGTTCATGTGCTGTTACTGGACCAGGTGTCATGCGGCCAGCACGCCCAGCCCTGACGTCGACCACACCGACCCCCCCCAAAAGGGAAAACAACACAGGTGCCGTTGCGTGCACCGAACTACGGTACTGGGCCACGCCCAGGGCATAAATTATGATTCCAGGAGGTGTAAACTGGCAGTCTTGTTGTGGCCGACCCAGTCTGTCCTTGCAAGGCGCGTTCCCGGGTCAAAGAGTGCCTTGCCTTGCAGAGCGAACTTGGTCGAGCAACCCAGTCGCCTGCAAGGCCGGCCAGTCAAAAGGCTCATCCTTGCAGGCGCCTGCCCTGCTGAAGGGCTCGCCCTACAGGGCTGCGGCCGCCGGCAGAGTGGGCGGAGTCTACACAGTATGGCGCGGTGAGCACCCAGGTCAGCCTGCCGCAGTGAGCGCGGCAGTGCCGGAGAGGCCGCGGCAGGCGCACGCGCGGTGGCAGTGTGCCAATGGTCGTGATGCGCACGTATGCGGCGGCACCGGCAGTCGACACGGAATGAACAGTGATGGCAGGGCAGGCTCCCAGAGGAGCTGGCAGTACGTACACAGGCGGGCGCCGCAGGCGCCCACCTCAGCGTTGCAGCACCAGAAAAGCACAATATGGGCCTGGCGCGCGCGCGCTGGACGCGATGCACACCTGAGCGCGGCACCGCCGAAGGGTGCCACGGCAAGCGACGGTGCGGCGACGGCGGCGCTGGTGCAGGCATGAGGTAGGGACTCCAGACGGGGGTATATCCTATGGCGGGCCGGCCTGCCCACTCGGATGCCCCGCTCCCCTCTCGACTTGGCTCCGGTAGTGGTGGCGGCTCCGGCGGTGGTGGCTCCCACATGCCACGCAGTGCGCGCGCGCAGTGGCGCCGGCGGGGACGGAGTGCGCGGCGCCTGCAGTGCAAGCCCTCCGTTTGAGCTGGCAATCCGCGCGCCGATGGACACGGTAGGTGACAAGGTTGGTGGTTGACCAAGTGTCTTCACAGCCACCACCGCAGAGCAGAGCCGCAATCCAGAGCAGGAGCCTGTGCCCAAAATGGAGTGAACTGATGTGTCCCACGCAAGCAGTGTGTTAGCAATTGCGTGTGCTCAGCAGCAGGTGTGCAACTGTGTGACTTCTCAGCAGCAGCCATGAATGCCAGACTGCTGCAAACAATGTCAGTAGACACCGACGTTCGCGTGCGGGAAGGCACCGCCACGGGCTTAGCTAACCTAACTCTAAACTTCGTGGACGACAGGTATTCTTCCCTAAGGCGGCAGTGCGCAGCTGTGTTGCAGTAATGAGCGGTTGCTATAATGGGGGGGGGGGGGGGGGCAAGGGCGGAGTGCGCCAATAAGACACT
>JAULBY010044954.1:0-12762 GCA_032358315.1 Ophiocytium majus
TGTGGGTGTGCAGCAGGGCACAGCAGGGTTTTGGGGGGGGAGGGGAGACGGGGGGATGGGGGTGGTGGGAGAGGGGGAGTTGGAGGGAGGAGAGATGGGGGGGTGATGGCTGGGGCGCAGGCTGTTGGAAGGCGTGGAAGGCTGCGAGAGTGCACTTCCTACTGTAGGTGGGACTGTGAGTTGGAACGGCGAGGTATGGGTGCTGGTGCTGGGATGAGTGAGAGGGTGGCGCATGCACAGCACATGCAGCCAGCGCACACGAGACCGGTCGAGCTGCAGTAGAGGCGGCTACACACTGAACTGACGCTTTTAGATGTACGACTGGCACGGTTGTGAAGTATACCACGTTACTTCAGAAGTATGATATTCCTTTAAGGTAGTTTCATGTGCTTCCCACTTGCGCACTCACCGCGGCCGCCCCCGTGACGTGCAGGCACTCCTGAAACTCCGCCATGGAGGCAATGCTGCCGTTGGCGATAACGGGCACCGGCACCGCCTCGCGTATGCGGCGAATGGCGTCCCAGTCGGCCCGCCCTGACATGCAGCCCACCTGCGGCGGCAGCGGCAGTGGCAAGTCCCTGGTTAATGCGTGCGCCGCCGTGAGGGACGTATGAAAAGTCACCCACAGTAGGAGCGATGAAGCCTCCCTTCGAAACCGATTCCTTACGGTATGCCGTATAGCTAGGGGATTCTTGTACAGAGTAAGACATTCCTAAAAACTTCAGAAGTACTTCCGAAGTACATATATGGTACCTCGTAGTATTGTGCACACATAAAGTGGTTTCTTGCACACATGCTTGCCCTGACAGTCCAAGTAGGGAGTTCTTGAAAAGACGGCGTACACAAGAAACAAGTCTCGTACACCCCGTGACTTGCGGTGCACGCAGCCACCGTGGCGCACTCGGAGTGACAGCGCTGCACCCCTGTTCGTGTCTAGCTGCCCCGTCTGGTACATCACTGGCGCTCAGGACTATGCATGCCCCTATACCACACATGACTTTTGTGCGGCCACTTCATAAAGGGAGCAGTTACTTTTCGAAGCCCCCAAGAAACTGACAAAAGTATGGACCCGGGTGCACGCCATCTAGTGCACGCCATCGGGCCTCACTTACTGCCGCTGGTGCCAACACCGCGGTGAGTTTGCACGCGCACGTGTGAGCTTGCACCTGTGAGCTGGCGCGCACACCTCTGAGCTTGAGCGCTCACAGGTCTGTGAGCGCGTCCGCCCGTGGCACGCAATCACGAACACATAGGCGGCACCGCGAGATGGCAAGTGTACACCGTGCTGGTTCCAGCGGAGTGCATGCTCGCCGCCAGCCCGCTGAGCTCGCGCGCGCACCTGTGAGCGCGTCCGCCCGTAGGCCGCGATCACGCACCTGCAGCCATCACCCGCTAGATGGCTAATGTGCACCATGCTATTTCCACTCAGCTGTGAGCGCGCACGCGCACGTTCGCCCGCACCGCTAGACGGCTAATGTTCACCATAGTTCCAGTCGCATGCGTGCTCGCCGCCAGCCCGCTGAGCTCGTGCGCGCACCTGTCTGTGAGCGCATCCGCCCGTGGACCGCGACCACACACACATAGCCGGCACCGCCAGATGGCTGATGTACACCATGCTAGTCCCAGTCGCGTGCATGCGCGCCGCCAGCCCAGCGGCCTCTGCAAGCGCTGCCGGCAGCCGCAGTCCGACGCCCATGAACGGCGCTGCGCCACAGGCCCAACTCCACCCGCCACCACGAGCTGATCGATGCCCTGCCGGTGCTGCTACGGTCGGACGCCAAACTGTGCGGTGTGCTGAAGGACACGGGTTCCCGGCCCCAAGCGGAGGCTGCCACACCTCCAACAGCTTTGCCGGGCGCCCGCGGCATGTGCCCATAAACGAGAACCGGTTCGCAGGCGGCCGCCGGCGCTGCAAAAAAAGCTTTAAAAAAAAACTTATGACTTTGTATTCGATTTGTTGAAGCACGGGGCTCGCACCTGTGAGCGGGCCCGCCCGTGAACGGCGATCATGCCAAGCGGAGGCTGATACACCCTCAACATTTCTGCCACACACCTGCCCAACCAAACAGAACATAAACCAGTTCGCAGGCGGCAGGCGCGGGCGCGCAACTGTGAGCGGGTCCGCCCGTGAACGGTGATCATGCACGCGCCGGCGCCCGCCAGCAGTCGGCACAGCTCAATGGTGCCCTCCACGCCCTGGTGCAGCAGGCGCACCTTGCACAACCCTAAGCTTATGACTTTGTTTGTACTTCAAGTATTACATTTGTTGAAGCATGGAGCTCGCACCTGTGAGCGGGTCCGCCCGTGAACGATGATCATGCACGCGCCGGCGCGCGCCAGCAGCCGGCACAGCTCAATGGTGCCTTCCACGCCCTGGTGCAGCAGGCGCACCTTGCACAACCCTAAGCTTATGACTTTGTTTGTACTTAAAGTGTTACCTTTGTTGACGCATGGGGCTCGCACCTGTGAGCGGGTCCGCCCGTGAACGGTGATCATGCACGCGCCCGCGCCCGCCAGCAGGCGGCACAGCTCGATGGTGCCCTCCACGCCCTGGTGCAGCAGTCGCACCTTGCACGTCACGGGCACGCGCAGCGTCCGGTGGAGCGCCCACACCATGTCCTGCAGCAGGTCCCACTGCTCACCACAGCGCGGTGGCATGGCGGGGGGGTGGGGAGGGGGTGGGAAGGGGGGGGGGGTCGGGGGTGCAGTCAGCGGCGCGAAACGCACACGTTCATGATGAGCTCAGAGTTGCACTTGCGCCATGCGCAACTGCATCTGCAACTTCAACACCGTCTTGAACCCTGGGAAGTGTGTGTACTGTAGAGTAGGCGCGGGGTAGCTACGTTGTAACTGGTTGTG
Source organism: Ophiocytium majus (assembly GCA_032358315.1). Classification (NCBI taxonomy): domain Eukaryota; class Xanthophyceae; order Mischococcales; family Ophiocytiaceae; genus Ophiocytium; species Ophiocytium majus. The sequence continues at coordinate 2,860 of JAULBY010044954.1, forward strand.
ACGCGCCTCACCTCCTCAAGCAGGAACGCGCCGTAGCGGCCGCGGCGTGCAATATTTTGGGGGCAGCCCAGGTTGATGTCGACGGCGTCGCACTTTCCGTCCACCAGCTGCCCCGCGGCGGCCATCACCGCGGGGTCGTTGCCGCAGAACTGCGGTTACAGCAGACAGCAGACAGTTACGGCAGACAGTTACGTCAGACAGTTACACCAGACGGTTACAGCAGACAGTTGCAGCAGACAGTTACGCCAGACAGTTACAGCAGACAGTTACATCAGACAGTTACGTCAAGCACTTACAGCAGAGAGGTACACCAGAGCACGGGCGCAGATGGGGGCCCAACGCACATGAGCAGCGCAACGGGTGACAGCGTACAAAATTGGCGACGAGTTGAAATTGCCGCTCCTTGCTGGTACTGACGTGCGCAAGGTGCCATCCCGCTCCAGCGCGTGTTGCACTAGCAGGTATCGAGCCACCGCTGTGGGCAACAGTTGACGTTGCAGCTGCTGTTGCTGCTGCCGGCGTGCCCCACCCCTTGTGGCGTCTGACTGTCATGTGCAAACCAAGCCCACGGCCTACGCTGGGCTGTGAGCACCACAGCCGCGCTGATGGCCAACCGCTGCAAGCATGGGTGCTGCTGCGCACATGCAAGAATTGGTGCACCGCCCACACGCACCTGCACAATGAGCGGCCTGTCCTCCGGGCAGTGCAGGTCCAGGTTGGTGTGCTGGTACGTGGTGTCGTGCACAAGAATCCTGCTGTTGACCATGGGGGTGTAGCACAGCTCCGCCCCATAGCTCCTGGCCAGCATCCTGAAGGCCAGCTCGCTCTGGTCAACCATCGGCGCCACCACCTGCGCACGGTGCAGGCGCGCACAAGCGGCAGCGTTACACTCAACCCGCGGCACAGCTCAGCCGCTCAGCAGGTTAGGAGGCTCGCGCGCCACCCGCGCAGGGCAGTCCGTTGCGAAGTGACAATAACTGTGTGCAGGCGCCAGATGTAGGCGCGGCAGCACATAGGCACGACAGCGCCAGGACCAGCTGCAGTAGCACCGCGGCGCCGGCACGGCGCCGCGGGACGCCCGTCGCCGCGCACCTTGGTTGGTCTGCCCAGCTTGTTGTAGAGTGCCCACCCCCTCTCACCACTCTGGCGCAAAGACTCAGCCCAGGCGCGGCTGTGGGGGATGGGGCGCTCCCCTATGTCCTCCAGCAGATCCTTCATGGCGCCTGCTGCACTTGGCGATTGGGGTGCGAGGCTGGTGGTGAACTTGGCGTTCAGTCGTAATGTTGCCGTCCAAAGGCGACCTGCAGCTCTCAGCTGCGGTGGCGAGGCTAAAACTTTAGCCTAAAAGCCCAAGGGCGGAAAAAAAGACCCCCCTTCGGAACCCGATCTGCCGGATGAGGCCGACGGCCAAACATCAACTTCGCTAGCTCAGAAGGCAGGCACACACCCGCTGTGCCCCCCGCCCGACTCTGCTCCTCCACTGCTGTCCCCACCAAGCCTCTTTTCACCACCCACTGCAAGCATGAGTCCCACCAAGAGGTCTGCCACCAAGGCGGCCCCCCCCTCCAAGAAGGCCAAGAAATCCGATTCCGCTGCTGCTGACAAGGCGGTGAACACCATCCGTGTGCTGGCCGCGGACATCGTGGGGAAGGCCAACAGCGGGCACCCGGGGGCCCCCATGGGCTGTGCTCCCATGGCCTACACACTGTGGTCCCAGGTGAACCTGTGGTGGCCTGCTGCACTCCGCATTCCACCCTTTGTGGTGGCTGCATTTTCGCTTTGCACCCTGCGGTTCTGGCCGTGCGAAGTGCAAGCTGGGCCGTGTGGGCCTGCTGCGGTGGCCTGAGAGCCGCTGCGGTGGCCTGGGGGGGCTTTGCCTTGCCAGCGGCGTACCAGCCTGCCCGTTTGTGTTGCGTGAGCCGCAAGCCCAAGCTGCGAATCATGGATCTGCAGGAACAGCGGCAACAGCGATGCGGCTTCGCAGGAAGCGCACGTGGCCGAAAGTCGAATCTAACTCTCTGGCTGCACACACACCCCCTGCCGCTCTGTTGGCGCTGCTGGCCGTGAGGAGCAGGTCATGAACTACTGCCCCAGCAACCCCAAGTGGGCCGGCCGCGACCGCTTCGTGCTGAGCAACGGGCACGCGTGCGCCCTCCTGTACAGCATGCTGCACCTGACTGGGTATGATGTCAGCCTGGACGACCTCAAGTCCTTCAGGCAGCTGGGCAGCAAGACCCCGGGCCACCCCGAGAACTTTCTGACGGCGGGCGTCGAGGTGCGCGCGCGGGCACACACAATCGGCCAACCTGCTCAGCAGCAACGTGCGCACACGTCCCTACCATGTGCTCAGCAGCAGCAGCAGCGGTGCTCAGCAGCAGTTCTGCATTGCGCATCCAAAGTCCAGCAACGCCACTTGATGATGCACGCTCGCAGCAGGCCTCCCAACCGTGCTGCGGCGGTGCTGGCCACCGCGGTCGTGTGGGCCCCTGCGAGTGACTCATTCACGAGTCCGAGTCTCAAAACTCCATTTGTGCTGCTGAGCAGGTGTCCACCGGCCCGCTGGGCCAGGGCATCTCCAACGCGGTCGGCCTGGCCATTGCGGAGCGTCACCTGGCGGCCGAGTTCAACAAGGAGGACTTCAACATTGTTGACAACTTCACCTACGTCATCTGCGGCGATGGCTGTCTGCAGGTGGGCGCGCGCGCGCATTCCCGCGCGCTGAGCACACGGGGCCGCGTCTGCGGGGTGTCATGCGCGTTCCTGTGTGTGCATACGCTTGTGTGCCTGCCAGCTGATCCCTCCTAGTGACGCGCGCAGACAGCAGCACATGCGCGGCAGCTGGCAGCGGTACGTTCCACTGGCATGGCCCGTGGTGCACCCAAGCAGCCGCCATCGACTCGCAACGCATGCGCCGCCATGCCGTGACCCGTGTGTGGCGGCGTGCACAAAACACAAGAGCACCTCTTTTCATGCGCACACGCCCTGCTGCCAACCACTTTTTCAGCAGCACGCCTGTGGGCAGCATCAGTGACGGCGCCCCGGCTGGGCACCAGAAGTGACACGTGTTTTTTGTGCTCCCGCTGCATGTGCGCGCGCATGTGCCGCTGGCGCGACCGGCAGGAGGGCGTGAGCAGCGAGGCGAGCTCTCTGGCGGGCCACCTGGGCCTGGGGAAGATCATCGTCCTGTACGACGACAACCAGGTGTGTGTGGGAGGGCAGTGCTGGTGCAATCGAGCTGAAGTTGAAGTATCGGAAGTGCGCGCTGCTGCTGTTGAAGTTGTAATTGAAGCAAATGCCTGGGGAATATCATCGTTCTGTACGACGACAACCAGGTGTGCGGTGCTGGTGCTGGTGCCACAAATTTGAAGTTGTATTTGAAGTTGAAGTTTTATTTGAAGTTCAAGTTGTACTTGAAGTCAGTGCCATTTACAAAGTCTGGGGAAGATCGTCGTCGTGTACGACGACAACCAGGTGTGTGGGGTGGGAGGGGCGGTGCTGGTGCTGATGCAATGAAGTTGAAGTTGAAGTCACGCTGTGGCGAATCTTGGGGAAGATCATCATTCTGTACGTATGACGACAACCAGGTGGGGGGGGGCAGTGTTGGTGCTGGTGCCATTAAGTTGAAGTTGTACTTGCAGTAAATGCGTGGCAAATCCTGGGGAAGATCATTGTGCTGGACGACGACAACCAGGTGTGTGTGGGGGGGGGGGGCGCTGCTGTTGCAATGAAGTTGAAGCGTTGCTGTGGCAAGCTCGCTGGCCCATTCACAGCGGCAAACGGGTGGCGGGGGGGCGGCGGCGGGATGGCGCGCTGCTGCCATTGAAATTGCAATTGAGATGACAGCCAGGTGTGTGTGTGGGGGGGCGCCCCTCGCTGTTGCATTGAATCTGGAACGCACGCTACTGCTGCTGACGCTGAAGTACGCCATGGCCTCCCGTCGCAACTGGGTGGGGGGCGGTGGAGCAAGCGTGCTTTGCTGCTGTTGAAGTTGTAATTGAAGGAAACGCCGTGGCAAGATCGCCGTCCTGTGCGGCAGGAACCGGGTGGAGGGCGGTGGCGGAAGCGTGCGTTGCTGCTGTTGGAGTTGAAAGTAGAAATTAGCGCCGTGGCAACATAATCGTCCCGTGTCACAGCAATAAGGTGCCGGGCCGGCGGTAGACGCACGCTGCAGCTGCCAAAGTTGAAGTTGTACTTGAGGTAAGTGCCATGGCAAATCCTGGGCGACAGCAACCGGCTGGGGAGCTGTGGCAGAAGCGCGCACCGCTGCGTGTAGTGTTGCAGTTTTTCGTTGATGTTGAAGTATGCACCGCGGCGAATGCCTTGGTGACAACCAGGTGGGGGTGGACCTTTGCTGTCGCTGCTGCCAAGATGCAAGTGGAAGTAAGCACTGCGGGAAGCCTTGTACGACAGAAACAGGGTGGCGGAAGCATGCGCCGCTGCTGTTGCAGTTGAAGTAGAATCACAATAAAATCGCTGCGGCAACATCTTTTTCGAGGCAATGACGACTATCGGCGATGGGCATTGAAGCAGAACCCCGGTCAAGTTTCCAAGTAAAGCGGCCGCGCCGCACGTGCGGGCAGCATGCGTTGGTACAAAGCAGCGCAGGTGCGGAATAGGTTGGCGCTACACTGGGCGAGAATTGTACATCTTGTGTAGGTTGCCACCTCGAGTGCACATGCATTGGCGGTCATGGCTTGAGGCACCAGCCTGTGGGCATGGCGCGGTGCTCACACGTCGGTGCGCGGCGCTTGCTGCACATGGATTGCCATGCATGCCACTGTGCGCGCAGCTTGTGGAACGTAGGTCTCCAAAACCTAATGTCGAGGGTTCAAAGTCCTTCAGGGCGTGTTTCAATGGTATGGCAAGATATTGTGTGGACAGGCGCATAAAGTATACATAAGGTGTTGCCCTACACCTTACCAGACATGTGCCTTTGCAGCGCTCAAAAGTAGGCGCGCTAGAGGTTAAGAGAACGACGCAATGTTATAATGTACATGTGCTACTTCATACTAAATAAACTGCTACTTCAATGCTGTCCTCCATGTATGCATACATGTATTTACAAAGACATGCACTCGCGCGTGTAGACATACATCCAAGGGAGTTGCCGGTTTTTGTTTCTGGCTCGGCCGCACTGACAGACGCACAGAGAGCTTTCCGCTCCATGTATTTCATGCTTCACAAGTGTACCTACTTGAATTGTATGCAACATGCACACACGTGAATGGCATACTCAACACGACTGTGTACAATTGAGTGGCCTGGTAGGCGTCATTCGCTTCTGTGCATTTGCGGGGCACATTTGTATCAATGCCAACGGCTTTGTGGCGTCATGCGTACACATTCTGTGTGCGGCAGGTGTTCCACCTGGTGGACAAGGCAGATGGCAAGCACTGCATAAAGCGTTTTGCGCGACCTCACAACTTTCCATGTTGTTACTTTTCACACCCCTTGAGGGAAGTAGTCTTTACTTCAGTGAATTATGGCCATTTCAGACCGGCGGGGCATGCGATTACTACAACTAGTACCATGGAGCGGGTTGCGGAGCTGCCTGGCGGTGCCTCCACATGATTATCAGATGGCGATGGACAGGAAAGCGCGCGGCGTGTATGGCGCGCTGGTGCTTTGCCTTTGTTAAAGAAATGTGTGCACTTCTTGAAGCACACAGTACCGTGCCGAAAAACGAGCACATGGCAGCACAGCGGGCGAAAATGCCCATGCCCCCCTCAACAAGCACATGCTCACTTATCCTACTTCTAAGTAGAAAAATCTACTACTAGTATTACACTCACCCTTAAACACCCTGAAATGCATCTGCATATATATTGTACTACATAGTTACTTACAAATGTACAACATGTATCTCTGATTGACACCCCCCCCCCCCCCCCCCCCCCCCTTCCCGGGGCTGCGCAGATCACGATCGACGGCGAGACAGACCTGTCCTTCACGGAGAACGTTCTCGCGCGCTACGAGGCGTACCACTGGCACACGAGCGAGGTGGCGGACGGCAACGACGTGGCGGCCATCCGCGCGGCGGTGGAGGCGGCGCAGCGCGTGACGGACAAGCCCTCCATCATCAAGGTCAAGACCATCATCGGCTACGGCTCGCTGATACAGGGGTCGGAGAAGACGCACGGCGCGCCGCTCGGCGCGGATGACGTGAGTGCGGACAGAGCAGGGGAACCATGCGTTCACTACATACTTTGTAGGTAGTTCTGAAGGATGTACAATGTATTGAATTACTGTAGTCTAACCACTGTAAAGGTGTGTGCAGTTCGGCGCGGACGACGGGAGTGCGGATGGCCGTGTGTAGTAGGGAAATCATGCGCGCGCCATGCACTTCCGTACTACTAATAGTATGTACTTCGTAGTACTTCGAAGCATGTGCAATAATTTATAATATAACCCTGTAAATGTGTGTGCCACTCGGCGCGGACAACGTGAGTGCGGGCGGCGTGTAGTGTAGGGAAATCATGCGCGCGCCGTATACTTGTGTGCAGTGTAGGGAAATCATGCGCGCGCCGCATGTTGCGCATGTACTACACAAGTATGTACTGTATGTTGTATGTAACCCTGCAAATGCGCGTGTGTGCGCCGCTCGGCGCGGACGCCGTGAGTGCGGATGTACGTGTGGGGAAGTCATGCGCGCACTATGCACTTTGTGCGCATGTACAATATAACTTAATATACTACAGTGTAGTGTTACTGTAGTTCTTAAAGAAGTGTCACCATTTAAATGCGTATGTGTGTATGCTGCTCGGCGCGGACGACGCGAGTGCGGACGGCGTGTAGTAGGGAAATCATGCGCGCACTATATTCACATGTGCAACACATCCGTACAAATGTACAGTATGTACATTTAGGCGAAGAATGTGTACGCTTCCAATGCACGTGGCGCATGCATGCTGTGCACGCTCCTGCGCACCCACCCTCCCAGCACGCTGCAGCACCGCACACGCGCACACCCGTCACACACGCTTCTGTCACGTAGCCATGCCGCTGCGGGGGCTGCCGCATGACATGCCCGCCACGACTGCCAGATGCCACTGAGCGCACCCGTGCACGCTCCCCGCTTATAGCCATGCTGCTGCGCGTCTGCGGCATGGCATGCTCGCCACGCCGCGCCACGCCTGAGGTAGGGACTCCAGACTGCGGTATATCCTATGGCGGGCCGGCCTGCCCACTCCTGCCACATGCAACATGCTGTGTGCCCGTGGCATGACATGCGGCGCCATGCTCCACCGCCTGCCGCCACGACTGCCAACTGTATGCCGTGCGCCTTGCAGCTGCGCCAAGTCAAGGAGAAGTTTGGCTTTGACCCTGAGAAGAGCTTTGAGGTGCCCGAGGATGTGGCGGAGCACTTCAAGTGAGTAAACAGCCTTTTCGCAGGTACACCCGTGGGATTTTGTGTGGTTTCAGCTGGTTTTTTCAGTTGCCTTTTTTTTCAGCCGTCTGTCAGACAAAGTTGAAATTTGGGTTTGACGGCGAACCAAGTGAAGAACAGGCTGGTGGGTGTATATATACCTGTGTGCGGGAATTTTCTTGCGTTTTTTTCTTTTCTTGAGCTTTGACGTGCCCGAGGATGTTGCGGAGCACTTCAAGTGAGTAAAATGGCCTTGTGCCATATACACTTATGGGATTTTGTGCGGTTTTCAATGTTTTTGTTTTTTTTTGCGGCCGTGCGTGAGGCGAAGGTGAACTGCCGTGTGTGGTATATTCCACGGCATGCATGCAGATAACAGTCCATGTGCATGCACGCGCGCGCGCACGGCGGCATGCAAACCCGCCTGCATACACACATGAAGCATGTGACTTAATTATCACTCGTACATGCACAGCATGTGTGTCCACCACGCACGCACGCATCAGTTGTACAATATACTTCAGTAGGTGCACACACAGCATACCCCAACAACGGCCATCCACACATACTCCGCCCACCGCAGGGCGGCCGCCGCGGCGGGCGAGGCCAAGGCTCAGGCCTGGGCCGCCCGCTTTGAGGAGTACAGGGCCAAGCACCCTGAGGAGGCGGCTGAGTACGAGCGCCGCATGGAGGGAAAGCTGCCCGCGGGGTGGCGCGACTCGCTGCCGTCGTACGCCGTGGGCGACGCCGCCAAGGCTACCCGGGTATACTCGGGTCTCGCGATTAACGCGCTGGCGGAGCGCCTGCCGGAGCTCATGGGGGGGTCCGCGGACCTGACTCCGTCCAACAACACGGCGTGAGTGTCTCCCTGTAACTGTTTTGTAACTGTTTTCACACATGGTTGGTACAAGTACGTGCAAACTGTTGTACTTGAAAGTACTTTAGGCGTACTTATTAGTGGGGGGTCTGCAAACCTGACGCCGTCCAACAACACAGCATGAGTGTGTTTGTAACTGTTTCTGACACTGGATTTTGTACATGATTATTGTTTTCAACTGCTATGTAAGGTACATGCTAATGCTATGTTAGTAGTGGGGGGGTCCGCGGACCTGACGCCGTCACGCCGTCCAACAATAGGCGTGACTGTCTGTAACTGTTTCGTAACTGTTTTTACGCATGGTTGCTTTAAAAGTACGTGCAAACGTTATTAGTGAAAGGGTTTGCGGACCTGCGCCGTCCAACAACACGGCATGAGTTGTAATCATACTTGTGTCGTTACATGGTTGTTTTTAGGTGTGCAATGTTATTAGTAAGGGGGGGGGGGGGGGGGGGGGGGGAGGCGCTGACGCGACACCGTCCAACAGCGCGGCGTGGGTTGTAACTGGTTTCTTACGTGCTGTTGACATGCGACTGTTCATACTGGGGGGGGGGGGCGATGCCTTTTGAACGACATGGCATGAGTTTTTGCAACTGTTTTGTAACTCGTGTTGTTGTGTGGCTGTCGTATCACGTGTGAGTGTACTTGCTGTGTTTATCTGGGAAGCTGCTAGATGAGTGTGCAAGAGGCCACTTCTGATGTCACTCTTGTCATGGCGCACCTGCTGCCATCTCACAACAGAGGTGTGAGTTGTGACTTTCACTTCAACATGGCTGTTGGCGCATGGTGTGATTTTTTGTGTCGATCGCCAAGTGGCGAGTTCGTAGGCATAAAAGTAGTATTAATGCCGCTGTCATCGTTGCGGACCTGACACCGCGCAACAAATCACTGCTTGAATCCATTTCCCACAGCGACTGTGATTGGCGATGGGTGAGGGCGTGCATTGCATCTTCAACGGTATGTACTTCAAGTACTTCGAAGTAGTATAACATTTGTACCGAACTGCCTTGCAGCACCTGGTATACAGTGTACTACAGTACCGTACTTGTTTAAGTGTACACATGACGTATAAGGTCTACACTACATATATATATATAGTGTAGAAGTATGGTGTATACGTGCGTTCATGCGAACACGCGATATACACTTCAAGTATGCCATGCACATTGCGTGCATTACGCGGTGTGTCATGCCAGCATCGAGGTGGTGTGACAGCCATCCAGGCCACCACTGTGGTCGGTCGGTCAGTTGTAGCAGTTTGTGCTCAGCAGGTGGGTCCTTCAGGCAGCGCAAGACGGTCTGTGCGAGTCTACCACATCAGTCAGTACGGCTGACAACGCAAAACTATGGGGGGGCGGCGGCTACTTCACTTCAAGAACTACAAAAAACAGTTGCCATGTGCTGGTTGACCTGGGCAACTACTTCGGCACTAGACAGCATATGTGTAAAACCCAGCTGCTGGCAGTGCTCCCGCTGACTGCCCCTGCCCCCTCGGGTGCACCCCCCAAAACGGTCTTGTAGCTGCAGCACCACACACCGCAAAAGTACTTCAAAAAGTAGTTGGCATAGCGTTTAGTAGTAGGTGGCCACGCAAAACTATGGGGGTGCAGAGGGTACGTCACAAGTGGGATGCACCAAAAACGATACCAACTGACTGCCC
>JAULBY010044976.1:0-12757 GCA_032358315.1 Ophiocytium majus
TGGTCTTGGAAAATTTTTAACTTTTCTGCTTCAGTTGGGTTTGTATCAATCACTATTAATCTTTCATATTCCAAAAGGTCTTTATGAACTGCAAAAAATCTTGTATTAGCATCTGCACCTACTATTGTAATAGGTAGGTTTAAAGCCTTTGCCGCTTCAATACCAAAACGGAAACCTTTCCTATCTGCACCATCAATACCTGCTACACCATTATTTGCACACATTAATAATTTGTGTTCCTTAATGTCTGTTTTGAAATTAGGTAAATAGTAACTGGTATCAACTCCGTGTGATAAGAAAAACAATTTATCAGTATCGTCAAAGTAGTCTACAACATACTCTGCAGGAGCAAAAGAAAAGATTGATTTCTTAATTGCCTCTAATTGTTGTCTGTAGTTATGACTATCCTTACCATAATAATAACTATGATGGTCGTGCGTTGAGTAAATATACTGAATACCCCTCTTGGCGGCTTCTATGCAAAGGTTAGCAACATGAATATGCACAATATCATATTCATCAGGTTGCACTTCATTCAAATATTTAAGATGAACCTCGTGACCTAATTTTCTTAAGCCTTTGCAATATTCATCCATAATTAATTCTGTTGCACCCCATCCCCTTTCTCCAGTAGGCTTGATAGGTATATTACTACTTATTACTTGACAAATTTTCATATTAAATAAAGGTTTTATCTTGTTGGTCAATCAATGAAAAGCCACCTGCTTGTGTAGTAATTCTATGGTGTAGAATACCCATTTTATATTGGCTATATCTGAAAATTGAATTAAAATAGATGTCTGCAGCATCCCAATTATGTAGTCTTAATTGTTCTTGCAGATATTTTTTAGCAAGTTTAGGGAACATAATACATTGTAATCCAATAATATGGTTTGTAACGAACATTAAGTCTTGGTCGGGGATGGTGTCAACAACCTTGCTTTGTAACCAATGATGTTCTAATGTATGGGTATCACCAAATGAAAAATACCCTATGTTATTGTCTTCACAAATACTTGCAGCTTCAAAGACCTTTTTGGAAAATTCTTCCATAGGTACTTCAATAATACAATCACCTTCACATACGATTAAAAAGTCTTCTTCGTTAAATTCAGTTAAGATTGCGTTTTTGAAGGCTTCGTAGCATCCGTAGTGTGCAGGGGTAAGGGCTGTGCCAAGTCTTTGTACAGTAGCTTCATCGAACAATTCCATTGAAACGCAGTCAGGCCTGATGCAGTTGTGGGCTGGAGGTAAACTTTTGTAAGGTTGGTTAGTGTGGAGGATATATTCGATGCCGAATTCAGCCACTCTTGATAGTGATTCTCTGCTTTTTTGTTCTCGTTCATCATTTCTTGTCGTTTGTATATGTACCAATTTAATCTTTGGTGTCTTCTTCTTTTTGTTTTTGAACTGACCAGTACTGCTATATTTATCAATATTGGATTCATTCATTTCGTATAGCTCCTTCTTGTAAACTACATCACCATCATAAAATTCCAAAATAATTTCAATAGGATTGCCAGAATAGGTGAATTCTTTTTTAAATTCTCTGTTACTACTGATTTGGAATCTGTTATTATAGAACTCATATCCATTCTCTTTCATCACAATATTTACCTTTCTGTTATCAATATTGTAGGTAAAAAAGTAAAACATATACTCATTTGGATGCTTTTCAATAGGCAAAATGGAATAATATTCACTATTTGATGCAACTCCTAATCCACTATGAACCAAAAATGTTTCTTCTGGGGTATCAATTTTTAATACTTTTTTTGCCACTTCTGGTTGGTTAACAACCTTAACTAAATAGTCTTCCAAGAAGTTTTGAGCCCCTAATTCTTGGCAAACTTTATTGTAATCGTCTGCATTTCTAACATCGTGGAAAGAATTTAAGAAAAAGTCCACATCAAGGGTCATCCCATTAGTTTGGATACCTTTCCCAAAAGGGGTGTTTAAAGTCCCTAAATAAGCACCTAAACCTTCTTTAATAGCCAAAAATGAGTCTTCCACTACCCCAAAGTCCTTTTCATTCAGGATAACATCGTAAGTAGTGTAAAAGAATGATTTGTACCCCAAGTCTTTTGCTGCTTTAGCACCATTGAACATATTAGTAAGAACTGTCAAAGACTGGTTACTATGTTTAAGTCCATTGATATTAATTTCTGAATAATAACCATCAGTATGTCTGTAGAATCTTGTATAATATGAATGGTGTGTCAAAGGATTGTGTCCATCATAAATGTAATAATCTACCATTCTTTGAATTTCATCATCTACAGGATAATGTGAAAGCAACATAATCTTTCTGCCTAATGGCTTAAGACTTTTAATAGTGTCTTTAGTAAGTTGAACCCTGCTTTTTAAGTTAGGGTAAGTACCTAAAATGATTAATTCTTCAGTATTTACTTTGCTTTTAGGTTGTACAATATCAATAAGATTGTCTTTATCCGTAAACAAATCTCCAGTTAAAAAGTGCATATTAGGGGTATCGTGGTATCTATTTAAGTACACATCCAAGTTGTACATTAATTTAGGTATATCATATTCCAATGCTTCTTTGATAACTATTGGGTTTAATTCTTCGTTACCCCTATCCCCTTTAGATGGAAATAAAAACAAGTCAGAAGCCTTAATAAATTCTTCGGTATCACTTCTTTCACCCCAAATCACACAATTATCCAAGTTTGGATTGTTCTTTTTCCAATCCATAAGTGGTTTCCAATATACTTCAAAGTTACCCGCCATATTACCAATAAAGTGAAATTTAACTTTGTAGTCAGCTAATAAATCACATAACTCAAATGCATACTTTTGGTTTTTGCGTGGGGTAAATAAACCAATTATAACCACATGCTTGTAATCGTGTTCTAACCCTAATTTCTCTCTTGAAACTCTTTTATCCCTTTCTTTATGGTCTACTGGATATTCAATCACTTCAAAGTCTACATCCAAATGATTGTATTTTAATGCATTGTAAGGACTAACAAAAACAAATTTGTCAGGCATATACACTTTATTAGCAGGGTTGAAACTGCTATCGTGTGTTGTTTCAATGATGGTGTATGTCCTATCCTTGTCATACAACATAAGACTTGATTCGGTATCCAAAAACATTTCAGGAAATTCTTCCATAGACACCACATCTGGTTGAAAAGAATCAATAATACCTTTTATTAATTCAGCTTTGTTTTCACCCAAAGAATGAAAGTTTTCATTACCTACCAGATTGATGATTCTATTTCTTTGTACCACATAATTCCAAGCAACAAATGCGTGTTCAATAACTTTAATTTCAAAGTCATCTTTCATTAATTGAATTTTGTTTGCAGTTACTTGTCCACTACCCCCTGTACTCAAATGAGGGCAAATGACTAACATTTTCTTTTTCATTATAAAGACGATTTTAAAATATTTAATACTTGTTCTACTGATGGGTGACATTCAAAATTCTCTTTTTTCTCAAGACAACCAATTAATGGTGGTACTGAATTAATATCATCCCAATACTCCATAGCATATTTCATATTTGAAGCACATTCCAATCCACATCCACCACGCACATAATAATAAGTTAATTTATTATCAGAATAAGTACACCTACTCTCCTGACTTTTCCTTCTATATGGCATTCTAAATTCAGGTTTGATTGAAGAACCTAAATGTATAATAGGTACATCAGTAGTTCCTGCAAGGTGAAGTAAACCACTATCCATTGTTATGAACGCTTGTGCATTTTTCATTAAATTCCAACAATCAGATATTGTGGTCTTATTCATTAGGTTCAAACCCTTTTCAATTTCAAAATTAAAAACAGGCTTTTCAACATTGAAGAAACCTTTTTCTGAAGAATCTTTCCCAATTGAAATAACATTATAACCTAAATCATTAAGTTGTTGTGTTAGTTTCATCCAATTAATAGCAGCCCAAGTTCTCGAAGGCCAAGTAGTAACTGGATGTATTAAAATATAATTTTCTGGGACTTCAATTTCTAATTCAGTTAAAGGTCTAAAGTAACATTCCATTTCATCTTCGCCTAACATAAAACCTAAATGAACTGCGTGGAATTGTCTAATATCAAACATATTATGTTTGTATTCAATACCTCTTTCATTTTTCTTCCCCACATTGTAAAAAGAATTATGGTAAATATAGTTTTGCTTGATATATCCCATATCAACTGAAGACCCTTTGTAGCTTTTGCTTACATCAGGATTCATCTTAAAAAGTTCAGGCATTTTTGAAACAACTGTGATTGGTTGTTGGTATGCTTGTGAAAGTTTTTTTATGGTTGGTGTAGCACAGATAAGGTCACCAAGACCATTACATTCACTTAAATCTAAACAAACTGGTTTCATTATTTATTGTATTTGAAGTATTTGAAGAACCACTCATATCTTTGGTATATATAATCACAAACATATGGGCCTAAAATTGTTTGTGAATCAGAATTTAATAATTGCAATTTATGCCTAATCGTATGGTCGCCAAAACCACCATGCATAGAATCATCTTCTTTTGTTGTTTGTTCAATGTGGTCAAAATTGTGACTATAAAAAGGGATTTCTAAATATTTGTATATTTTAGCCATTTCGTATTCTGGGTTCAAACAAAGGTCTTCATATCTTATGATATGCATATGTGCGATGTTACCAAAATCAATTATTTCTCTCAATCTTTCTATAGCTAATCCTACAGGGACACCATTACACCAAGAATCAATTCTTTTATTAATACTTGTATTTTGCAAATTTTCCCATACAATTATAGGACTTGTCTTATCAGGGTGTTTCCTGTGATTTTTTTCCATAGAACAAAATATGTCCCTTAAATCACGAATCATAATTATAATTTTAGGACTTTCTCCTTTAATCATTTTTATCCAATCATAATGTACTCCCCAAGACCTTCCCTTATCTATGTAATATTTTTTATCAGTTACTGCATTAGCCCACGCTTCCATTCCAGCTTTACAAAAAGCCAAGAAACCTTTTTTCATTAATTCAGGGTCTTGTGCTAAAAATTCAGGTGAATTAGTGTAATTACCCCTTGCACCATATATCAACTCCATCATACCACTTGTAGGTGTAGCGTATATGTCAGGGTTTTGTGCTAATATGTTTTGTAACAAAGTAGAACCACTTCGTGGCAAACTACTTTGGTAGAATATTTTTTGACTCATATTTTTGACATTAAGTAATCAGATGTAGATACTTCTTTTTGAATAATATTATAACCTAAATTCATTAAGTAATTTATTGCAACTGAATCAGTTAAATCTTCAATCCAAATAAGTGGGCTATACTTAAGTAAAGTTTTTTTCATACCTTCTAAAGCAGATAGTTCGTGACCTTCCACATCTAACTTAATAAATGTAATAGGGTCTTTTTGTTCATCACAATCTAATATATCATCTAAAGCAATAATGATATTTTTATTAGTACCATGAGCTTCCATTTTTACTACACCAGAATTGCTAAAATGTCCGTCAGTAAAAGAAACAACTGATGTACGACTACCAATACCTACATTGAAGGCGTGTACATCATTATAGGCTTTAACATTCGCTTTTAATAACTTGTAATTTTCTGGGTGCAATTCAAAAGCCCAAATACTTAAATCAGGGAAGTTTTGCTTGAATTGAAGACAATGGTTACCTATATTAGCACCTATGTCAATCATAAGACCATTTTTAGGGAAGTATTCAACCCACCTATTAAATAGTTCAAATTCCCAAAAGTTGTTGTATTTCACAATATCGTCAGAAATACACTCTGGAGCTTCAAATATTTGCATAGGAATCCCCTTGATGTTTACCATCCTTGTTTCTCTAATCATATTTTGCGTAGGATTTTTCTTCTGTGAATTCAGACCTATAGTATGTATTAATTTCTTTCTTAATAGCAGCCCGTAAGTCATTTTTTATGTAAACTTGTCTGGCTAACAATACGAATGTTAAACTAAAGTCTTGGATTCTTTCACAAGACCTTTTGCTATCTTCAATATGCCATAATTCGGTGTTTACCTCCAATAATTGATTGTAAAAGTGGTTAAACTTTACACTATCTGCTATTCTGGAACTTTCTAAAATTTGGTTGAGGTAGTCGTACTCTTTTTGTACATTCTGTAGCTTTTCAGGGTCTGTTAGCTTATTTTTTTTGATTTCAAGTATTGATAGTTTATCAAACACTTCGCCAACACTTACTTTAATTTCCATAAATTATTTGCTTTTATTTGGAAAATATTTTTTAATTTTACTGCATAGCGAAAATACAAAAAAAAGTAATAAAAAAATGAAAATATTTTTTAATAGTTCAATGCCTCGTTCTGGCAGTACTTTATTGCAAAATATTTTGGGGAATAATCCTGAAATTTATGCAACTCCTACAAGTGGTTTAGCAGAATTGATACTTCATTCAAAAAAGGCTTATTCCAATAGTCCAAACTTCAAAGCTCAAGATGAAAAACAAATGAAATCTGCCTTTCTTTATTTCTGCAGATATGGTTTAGAGGGATACTTTGCTGGGTTGACTGAAAAGCCATATGTCATGGACAAATCAAGAAGTTGGGCTGTAAATATGCCGTTTTTAGAAAGTTTTTATCAAAACCCTAAAATGATTTGTATGGTAAGGGATTTGAGGGATGTGACTGCATCTATGGAGAAAAACTACAGAAAACACCCAGAAAAGTCAACATTTAAAGACTATGGAGGGCAAACTGTGGGGGAAAGGGTCACTATTTGGTTAAGTAATACACCAGTTGGTAGTTCGTTGAAGGCATTAAGAGAAGTAATACATAGGGGTGATGACAAAAAGATTCTATTTATTAGGTTTGAAGACTTATGCAACAACCCAGAAATGGAAATGAAAAAAGTGTACAAGTACTTGGGGATACCATATTATAAGTTAAACTACAATGATATTAAACAGGTTACCCACGAAGACGATAAATTTCACGGAATTTATGGTGACCATAAAATACAACAAAAAATACTACCTTTACAATCTAAACATATTCAACTATTGGGTAAAGAAATATCTGATAATATTTATGAAAAAAATAAGTGGTATTTTGACTACTTTAAATATACAAGATAATGACAAAAAAATTTGAAGTTAAAATTAGGTTTAATACCTTGTTCCCTAATAATAGAACAATACCTAAATGGAGGGTTATTGTTGAAAGTGTGGAATATCAGGTAGATGAAGTAGAAATATTCAGTAAATCATACACATCACAAGATATGGTGAAAGGTGATAATGGTGAATTAATTGAAAAATTTCATATTTCAACAAAAGCGAAAAGTATCAATATGGGTACAAGTAAAGGAATTACTAAAATAGTTTTGCGATGATTATTCTATTCTATGGACAACCAGCTGCAGGTAAAACTACCCTTGCTGATGAATTATATAAAAGGCTATCTACAGCCATTTACAATTTGTATGCTACATACCCATTGGAACTTACAGACTTTAAGTTTATAAGAATTGATGGTGACAAATGGCGTGACATCACAAACAACAAAGACTACTCAAAAGAAGGTAGAAATTTGAATTTGAAGGGAGCTTTTAATATGGCTTTATACCTTGAGAATGAAGGTTTTATACCTATTTTAAGTTTTGTTACACCTTATGATGAACTTCGTGAATACTTAAAAAGTAAGTCACAAAATTTAGTTCAAATCTATTTGGAATATGAAGGGGATAGGGGTCGTAATAAGAACTTTGCACAAGACTTTGAAGAACCGAAAGACTACAATCTTAAAATAAATACTACCTACAGAACAATCAATGATTGTGTAGATGAAGTAGTTGAATATTGTGGCAAAAACTTTAAATAAAACATAATATGTGGGAAGCAAAATATCACGCAAAAAGCAGTTTGCCCAAAAAAGATAGTCAATTTTCCTTATTTATAGGGAGGTGGCAACCATTACACGAAGGTCACAAACAACTTTTCAACCAAGTAATTGAAGAAGGGGGGAAGGTTTGTATTGCTATCAGAGAGGGGGAAGTGAATGAAAAGAACCCATATACCCCAAGAGAGGTAATGATGAACATTTGCAAAGAAATGGAGCAACAAGTCAATTCTGGCAAGGTCAAAGTCATCATTATTCCTGACATCTGTTCAGTTGAATTTGGAAGGGGGGTTGGATATGACATTATTGAAAGAATCCCACCACAAGAAATAGCAGAAATTTCTGCCACCAAAATCCGTGAAAAATTAAAAAATGGAAGTACAGAATCGTAGGCATATTGCCAAGACTATAAGTTACAGGATAGTCAGTACTGGTATAGGATTCGTAATAGTTTGGGTAGCATCTGGAAGTATTAAAGTTGGGGCTACCTTTTCAGTAGCAGAATTACTATACAAGCCAGTTCAATACTATATCCACGAAAGGATTTGGTACAAATACATAAAATTTGGCTTAAAAAGACCAAAAAATAAGATTATTTAGATAATTGTACTAATTTAGTGGTGTAATTGGTACTTTTCGTTTTACCTAAATTGTGTATTAATGAAAACCCTTAAAAATAACTTAATGGAACACCACAATTCTACAGGCGGAGTTGGCCTATTTTTAGGCTTTATTTTGGCTATGTTTAACCATATTTTTGGTTGGATGAATAGTATAACTGCAACATCAGGAGCAACAAATCATATGAACCCATTTGTACAAGCATTAATTATGGGATTTATAGGTGCTACTGTGTCTTATTTTACTAATAAGTTCTGGAAGTTTATTGAAAAGAAATATAAAAAGTAAATATTATGACATTAAGTAGAAACGCAAAAATTGCAATATATGGCATCCCAGTAGTACTTGGATTGTTTTTGATTTATAAACAATTTTCAAAATCGAAAGCAGTTCAGACTTTACCGCCAAGTCCTACACCGCCAAGTCCAGAAAAACCTACTCAACCAACACAACCAACTGGTAAGGATTATTTCCCATTGAAAAATGGAAGTAGAGATGCTGGAGCACCTTATGCACCTGCAGGTCGTGTAGTTGCTTTACAAAAAATGATAAACATTAAAGGGTACGATAGTGCTGAAAACACAAAAACTTCTGCTACCTATTTAAAAGAAGATGGAATCTTCGGTCCTAAAACTGAAGCTGCAGTATTATTTTGGACAAATAAGAAAAGTGTAGATAATCAGAATGATTGGGATACAATATTCAGAAAGGTTGCACCATATGTAGCTGCACCAGAAGTTGACCCTATGGATTCTTTTTATGACCCATATAATGATTTTAGAACAATAGCTTTTTAAATTATGACAGACTTAACAACAGATACATCAAATCTACTTGCAGAAGCACAGGCTATTGTTTCTAACACTTTAAATCGTGCTAATCAATCAGATATAGGGGGTTCAATAAAAAATGGATTAATTAGTTCGGCTGATAATATTCAGTCAATATTAAATGATGTATTTAAGAACAATGGATTAATTACTAATGAACAAGTTAATCAATTAGACGAACAAATAAAATTGGCGAAACTTAAATTATTAGAAAGCAAAAGTCAAGCTACAATCACAAACTTGGCTATGTATGTAGGTATAGGTGTTGTTGTATTAGGGGTTTTGTGGTATTTCACATCAAAAGAAAATTAAAAATGAGTAACGAAAGTAATTACAATTTGTACAAAGCATCGCTTATGTTAGCGATAGGGGGTCTTTTGTTTTGGGTTGTTATGCCTAAAAAAGACAAAGGTACAACCACAGGTACAACACCAAAATCATCTTTTGATAGTACACCTACCCCAAGTATTGAAAATGCAGATATAGTTGCAAATGCATATTCATCAGCACTTTCTGCTAATGAACCTGCATCAAGACTTACTGAATTGAATAAAGAATTAATGAAAGAATTCGGTATGCGTTGCTATATGAATGAAGCTAATAAATTAGTCGTTTGCGATTCAGCTGGTACAATCATTGTAACCAAATAATAAATGCTATTTAATGTACAAATAATTAATCATACTATACCCGCAATATCAGTAATTGTTGCGGATAAGGGTAATGGTGTGTCTAATGGTGTTACATATGCAGAATTAAAACAATCTTTAGGTCAACAAAGTTATGATGTAGGTTGCCTTTACATTTATTCAGATAATCAAAACCAATTATCAGGAGTAATAAATTACAATATTTTTGATGCAAATGGTGAAGCTAAAGTTACTAATGTAGTAACAACAATAGACCCATATCAATTTGCAGGTTCTATTTTAGTAAATATAAAGGATAAGGTAAATATACCTATAATACTAAATGGGAATTCAAGTGTTTCGACTACAGTATTGCCAGAAACCTTTGTTCAAGTTAAATTTTTAGCAGATAGAATCAATAACAAGTTAGGTCTTATCAATAGCAACTTTGCACAAATGCAAGACATTACTGGCAGTAAGTTTTTTGACCCTACCTATAGTGAATCAGGTAATTCTATGAGTTGTGCTGGAAGGGATAATCTTATAACAGGTCAAGAAGTTAAAAAAACAGATGTAATTCAAGACCCACAAGTATTAAAAAAATATGATGTTTTACAGACACCATCTGTAAATAAAATGGGATTGGATTGTAATATATTTTTGTTAATTGCCTCTGTATCTGCAGGGCTTTATTTATTTAGTAAAAAAGAATAATAATGCCAGTACAAGGATTAGACATATCATTAAATATTAGAAATAATACGAATTATCCACAACAGATTAATGTTATGGGTAATCCGACTAATTTATTGGATACAGCTAATGCTACAACTGAATACAGATGGGATTTAACTGGTTATTCAGTTACTTTTGAAAATACAGTGTCAGTTCAATACAGAAGGAACATAGACCCTGCATATGATATTTTTACTTGGGAATTAGATGGTACTTCATTACAAAGTGTTGTTACTGCTTTAAATAATTTAGGAATTGGCTATTTTAACTTGTATGATGAATTAGGGAGTACTTACATTGGGACTTATAATGAAAATTATGCTTTTGGAGAGTTAAACATCTTCAATCCTACTATTAGTACTACAACTACTACGACTACAACGACTATTGCACCAACTACTACGACTACAACTACCACAACAACACTTGCACCAACTACTACAAGTACTACAAGTACAACTACTACTGCTGCACCAACTACGACTACAAGTACAACCACAACAACTACAACTAATTTGGTGTATTCTGAATTTACTTTAGGGTATAGTGCTTTAAATGGTAATGATTCTTGTGCTGAATTTGTTCTTACACCAACTTCATTCTATGCCGTAGGGGGTACAATTACATTAGTAAATGGTACAATTTTATATACTGATACTGCTTTAACTACTCTTGTCCCAGATGGATTTTATTCAAATGGTGGGGATAATTGGGCGGTTATAAGTGGTAATGGAACATTATCTGCACAAAATGCGTGTGCTTTAACTACGACCACAACGACTACGACCACAACGGCTGCACCTACTACTACAACCACAACGACTACGACTACAACGGCTGCACCTACAACCACAACGACTACAAGTACAACAACTTCAACTACAACGGTTGCATTCAGTACTTATAGTTTACAACCAAGTAATATTGACCAAGCACAGGCTTGTAGTGATTATCCCGCAGGATTAGTAAATTATTATACTTCTTTTGGTGCTACTTTACAAAATGGCACTACAATTTATACGGATACGGCATTAACAATACCTGCTGCTGATGGATTTTACTCAAATGGGGCATTGTCTTGGGCTACTTCAGGTGGAACTGGAGTGTTGTCAGGGGAATCTGCTTGTAATATCATTAGTTATGGAATTGGATATAATATATTTAATGGGGGTTCAAGTTATACTGGTTATAACACAAGTAATGATTCTTGTTTAGCTGGAGGTTCTGGTGGCACTGTTATCGTATATAGTAATGGCGTAATTAATGATGGGGAAGTTCTGTTTTTAGATGCCGCATTAACAATACCATTTGTATCTACGGGCGGATATTATTGGGCATCAGGGGGTATTGGTATTTATTACTATTTCACATATAGTGGACAAATAGTAGGATTTAATTCTTGTCCAACAACTACAACAAGTACAACCACTTCTGCTCAAACTCGCAATGGTGTGCTTTCACAAATTGTTCCAGAAACAATTACCAAATCTATTGGTGACCGTGTGGTTGATGTTTCTATCATACCTTACATGAGAGCAAAAACAGTATTGTTTGTTGCTACTGACTTTAAACCAGATACAGTATTATTCCCATTCTTTGATGGTGCTGCGGTTGAGAAGTATACCGTTCGTGCAAACAAATTTATACTTGCACAAAACAATTTGGGTTATAGAACCGCAACTGCAAATGGTGAAAGTGTTACTATTTACAACAATGGAACATCTTCTTCTATTGGTTCAGGCGTTGTTGTTAAATCATCAAACAACTCTGCGTTTGTTGTAAACCTTACTCCATCTTCTGCATTTAATGTTGCAAGTGCCAATTTGATTGGTTCTTCAACAGGCACAAGTGTAAGAATTTCTGGTTATGAACACTATTCAGGTTTTGCAAATACCGCAACATCAAATACAATTAAATTGGCAATTGATGCTACTGGTGCTAATAATGAAGTTCTGTATGGTAACACATCTGGCAGTAACATTATTAGTATTGTTGCAGGTACAGGTGCAGGCCAACAAAGAACAATTAGTTCATATGCTGCGGCAACTAGAGTTGTTACAGTTTCTTCTGCATGGTCTACAA
>JAULBY010044987.1:0-12756 GCA_032358315.1 Ophiocytium majus
TGTCTGCTGCCATGTGTGTGCTTGCTTGAGCAGTGCTTGACGAATGTGTGTGCGTGCGGAAACAGCTGCTGTCTCTGCCGTGCGTTCCCCAAATCGCCACCTGTCAGCCTGTGCAAGCCCCAGCTGGCAGACACCCCAGCCCAGACCAAATGCAAATTTTCATGCACCTCAAATCTTGTCTTGTTGACCCCTGGAGCCTGCAAGTGCGCCGTCCTCAGGGTGCCGTGCTCAAAGGGGACGCAGGTCCGCAGGATGCTGCTGCTGTGGTCGTCTGGCGGCTGCACACGCAGCGGCTGGCACGCTGGCTGCTGCTGGTGCAGAGCCAGCCGTTTGGGCACCAGCAAGGCAGGGCTGCGCAAGTCGCCCACACTGCCACTGGTGGTGGGACAGCGAGGCGGCGGTGCTGCTGGCTAAGCTGCGCAAGCAGTGAAAAGCGACTTGCGCTTTGGTCCGGGGCGATTTGGTGCTGGAGCCGCCACCACCGCTGCGATGCCTTCAAACTGTGGTGCAGCGCTGCACATGACTCGAACGTTCGCGAAACGCAAAGCGCGGGAGATTGATTGAACTTCAAATTTGTGCTGCTCAGCGCGATTATTTCACCTGTGAAATTGTTGTTGGCACGCTTTCTAAGACGCGTCGACAGCTCATTCACTCGAACTGCTGCGACAGCATCATCATCATCTGAGACCAAACCACACCTAAGGAAGGCGCGAGGTGTTGCACTTGTGCTGCTTTCTGTACAGGTGCGGTCTGGAGGTATCAGGCGCGCTGGTGCACGAACTGTGATACGACGGTGCCACCCTCCCTGGCGGTCCTCCACCCTGTGCAAAAGGAAGGTGGACTTGAAGTGTGTGCAGCTGACGGCCGCTGGAGAGAGGCACTGCCACCAGCGGCAACAGCGTCTCTGGTAGTTAGAGCTGCTGACGCTGTGGGCAAGCTGCTGGCAAAAGCAGCCAGAGTGAAGCAGACGCGCCAGCACACACCGAAACGGCATTGGGACAAGCACGCAGCACCAGCAGCAACAGCTGCTGTTGCACCAGCCCAACGTAGCCTCCAGCATCACCAATGAGCAGCCTGGCCTGCTCGCAATCATCGAACCCTGGCAGCATGGAGCGCGCCCAGAAGGTGGCATGCCCTGCCTGTGGGTGCACAGGCCTTCCCTGCCCCCTGTTTCCGGACTGGGGCGATGACGACCGCATGGAGTACCTACTCAGTGGTGGACGCGACATGGCCAAGCAGGTACTCTGTAGACACGTTTCCGTGCACGTCAAGTGCTGGGCCGTTTAGTGGCATGTATTGACATGTGCAGACGCTGCTGCTGCGTGCAGATCGACATGCCCTTGCTGCCGCTGCTGGTCGTGTCGCCAGCGCGCGCCCACCGCAGAACCGCCACGCTCCCGTCCCCGCTGCTGCAGCAACAGCAGCAGTGCCCCCCCCCCCCCCCAATGCCCTGACAGTGCCCGCTGCACGGCCGTACTTCATCACTATTATTTCACTTTCAATGTCCCCTTTGACAGGCATTCTGGGTAAAGGCGTTGAAGCACGCGTGCAGCGAGGCGGGGGCACTGGTGGTGAGCGGCGCGGGGCTGGCGGAGACGCTGCAGCGGAAGGGGGCGCAGCCAATGGTGCTGGAGCAGGCCCTGGCGGACGCTGAGTGCAGCGGGGTGAGCGGTGCGCGCAGTGTGCGTGTGCGCTGGCGGCGGTGCTCGCATTGACGCGCGGCATGCCAGTGCATCCATGGCAGCATGCCGCTGTGCTCAGCGGCTATGCAGTGTGCGTGCGCCCGACTGCAGTGCGCGCATTGACACGCGGCATGCCAGTGAACCCACGGCAGCATGCCGCTGTGCTCAGCGGCTATGCAGTGTGCGTGCGCCCGGCTGCAGTGCGCGCATTGACACGCGGCATGCCAGTGCATCCATGCCAGCATGCCGCTCTGCTCAACGGGGTGAGCAGTGCACGGAGCATACTGTGCCACCGTGAGTGTTTTGTCGGCCGTTGCACGTGCCTGTGCTAGTGTGCGGTTCCATGTTATAAACTGCCTCTGGGCACCGCAGCGCACACGTGCTGGCAGGTGCCGTTTAAGCCCCCGTGGCCTATCCACGCACTGCGCGCACGCCCCGGCGGCAGTGACACAAGCAATGCCAGTGCATTTATGCCAGCATACCAGCGGTATGCCAAGCGCTATCACAGCCTATGCCCCACCTTCGCAGACACCGGACACCATCACCTCTCGCCTGCGGCTGCGGCCACGGCGCTGGAGCCATGTGCTGAGCACCATTGCTGCCGCTGCGCTGAGCAGGACTTGGCGGCGCATGCTCAGCAGAGCAAGGCGACAGGCGCGGACGCAGTTTCGTGGGCGAGCTGGCTGCTGAGCGGGCTTGTGCTGTACCCGGTGCGCGTCACCGTCGGCATGCTGTTCAGCAGCGGCGCGGCGGAGGCAGAGGTGGGGCAGCCGCCTGGAGTCACCCCATGAGTGGTGATGATGGGTCACAGCGCATGAACTCTGCATTGCACGCCGTATACCATGTAAGTACGGTGTATGTATAAGGAATGCAAACGAACGTGTTCAAAAATGCAGCAAAACGCGCCGTACTTTGAAGTATATTCCGTTGTACGCCGTGACCCATCACTGGTGCTGTGCGCCTTCGGCCGCGCCCACTGCCTACACTGGCGAGTGAGGCATGAGTGCGGGAGCTGACACGCCAATGCTGTGGTGTGCTGCCGCACGCGCGCTGCTTGCAGACGGGCCCACAGGCGGAGGTTGTGTGCGGACGGGAGTACACGTACGTGCCGCTGCTGGAGCTGGCGGCGCAGCTGCTGGCGGCGCACTGCGCGCAGCTCACAGGCACGCACCACACGGTACCTATACATGTTACCTATAACATTACCGTATGTACAGTAGTTATATTTGCACTTGTGGGCGTGCGAGAGCCCATGCCATGCATGCCAGCACGCTCGCGGCGGTGGCACATGCCCGGCAGCGTGTACGCACGAACTCAGCCTTTGAACAGAGCAAGAGTAATGTACAGTAGCTGCATTGATGTGTGTTTGCGCTAGCGCACGCAAGCCTGCTTGCACACGCAGCACTTTGATTGCAGCACCGGAACGGGAGGCATGCGGCCGTCGCGCGCAACAGCGCCGTTGTGCGCCGGCACTGAGGCCTACCTGCTGCGCCTGTGTGTCACCCGCCCTGCTGCGCAGACCTGGAACGCGTGGTGCTGCTGCCGCCACAAGGTGTGTGCGGTCCCTGTGCCATGTGTTACATACATGTACACACTTCAGAAGTATATTATTTGTATGTTTATTTATGTTGTTTATTATACTTCAATAATCGGCCGCCGCAGGCGGCGCCGCGGAGGTTACCATTGCTTCCGTGCCACCCACACCAGGCGGCATGACATGTCCTGTTTCTAGCCACTGTGCCCACACACTGCATGTGCCCCCCCAGATGTTGACGCGCCACAGCGTTGCGGCTGGCACATGCCACACGAGCGCCGTCACTGCTGCTCAGCAGCGCCAGTCACCGGCAGCAGGCCAGTATACACGGCCACCCTGGGCTGCCTACTTCGAAGTATCACTTGAAGTATATACTACGTAGTACTTCAAGCACATTTTTTTTGGGGGGGGGGGCGAGGCGGGGAAAAATGCACCCTCGGCGCTCCACCGTTTTTGCCTGCAAAAGTGTCTGAATGCCCGGAGGAGCAGGCGTGCTCAGCCGAGGCGACAGCGCAACGCTGCGCCGTGCTCACTTCTGTGGCAGCAGGCCCGCAGGGGCGCACACGCCACCAGGGCACACACAGGAAGGCCTGGCAGCAGCTCCCCCCCCCCCCCCCCGTGCCACACAGTTCTCCCCCCCAAAAAAAACAGCTCACTGCGGCTCTGGCACCGCCGCTTCTCGCGCGCCCTGCCCGCGCGCCACCACTGCCGCTCGGCGGCACCGGTCACCGGCAGCAGCCTCTGCGCGCCACCACCCGGCGTGCTGCCTCTAAAAGCGGACTCACTGCAGCCCTGCCGCCGCCGCTTCTTCACGCTCCTCGCCGCAGCTTTTGCCGACGGCGCGGCGCCACACGACCACAGCGGCCTGGCCGACACAGCCGGCGCCGCCGACGCGCCTGCCGCGTGCACGTTTCTGGGCGTGTGCCGCGCTGCCGCGGAGGGGGCGACGCAAGGGTCAAAAAAAGCGCCTGCTGCGGCAGCAAAGGTGCTGGGTAGGCTGGGGGGGGCGGCGTGGGGCGGCGACGGCGGCGCTTGGCGGGAGGTGCGGCTGCTGGTGGAGCACCTGGAGCGGAGAGGGCTGGCAGGTGCGCGGCGCGCCGCTGCGGGCGCGTGGTGCGTTTGTTTGCAGCGGTGCGGGGTGCCAAACGGGTGACAATAATGCCTTGGCTGATCGAAGTTTGTGGTACAGTGCCGATAATGCTACAGTAGTACTTTTGAAATTCCGGTATATAATACTTCAGTAAAAAAAGTAATATGAGTGCTGTGGCAACATTTAAGGCTTACATTGCCATGCTACTTTTAGCTAGAAAAAGGAGGTGCGGCTGCTGGTGGAGCACCTGGACCGGAGGGGGCTGGCAGGTGCGGGGGGTGATGCTGCTCGTGTGGTGGTATGCTTCTGAACTCCCATGCGCTTACCATATGTGTGACAGAATGCCTTGGCCAGTCGACAGTTCTGGTACAATGCCGAAAATACAACAGTAATACTTGGAAGTATGCTATAGTATGAGTAGTGCTGTGGCAACGTGCTAGGCTTACACTGCCATACTAGTATTAGCTAGAAACGGGAGGTGCGGCTGCTGGTGGAGCACCTGGAGCGGAGGGGGCTGGCAGGTGGGCGGGGCGCTGTTGCGGGCGCGTGGTGCATGTTTGTTGGCAGCCGTGCGGCCGCCAAACAGGTGACATAGTGCCAAGGCTGATCGACATGCTTATGAGTGTGACAATGCTGGTGGCAGTGGCAGTGGCAGGAGTGCTCGACGGCTGTGGTGCTCCGAGCGTGAGCTGACTCAGCATGCTGGGCATGTGCATGTTGAGGTGTGTATCCCTGGCGGGTGCAGTCGCCCAGCACGTGCGCCATGCAGTGCCGGTAGTGTTGCTGTCCGGGGGGACTCCAGGGCTGAGCAGGGAAGTGGGGGAGGTTTAGGGAGGTTGCAGGGTTGGGTCCGCAGCAGCGTGTGGCGTGCCCCTGGCAGTGCGCTCAACTGCAGCAGCGGGGTGCAGCGGTGTGTGCAGGTGCCCGGCAGCCTGCAGCAGCACCACACACCAGGTGGTGCTCAGCAGCTGGCAGGCGGCATGCACCTGTAACTGCTCGATTTCTGCTGAGGCAGCAAGCAGAGGTCAACGCCTTGTTGTATCTGTTAGCATTGCAGCAAGAGCTTTGGGCCTCAACCCCCTTGGGGAGCGGTCAGCACACAGGCTGGCTTGTGTCGCTCTTCTTTCTCGGCTTGCACTTCAACTTTTACACTTGAAGTTGTTCACTCGAAACGCACACTCTCCACCGCCGCCCCCGCTGCGAGACGGCGCTACCACTCCGCCGCGCATACCACACAACCTCTCCACCGCTGCAGGCACCAATGCGTCTGCTCTCGCACTGCTGTGTGTGGCACAATGCAGCACGGCAGGGGCTGGTTCTCAAGTTTGCGGCGCCGTCCGCATCGCCGCCAGCACTGGGCGCGGCAGCTGCACGCGGGGCGCGGGCGATGCCGGCCGCTCCCGTCACCGAGGGCGACAAGGTGGGAAGGGGGTGTGTAGCGATGGGTCACGGTTGATAACTTAGTACTGAAGTAGTTTGTAAATGTGATAATGATGTAGTGCAAAATAAAGGGTAATTACGCCCCAAAACCGCGGTACACAGCGCATATGCCGTGTACGTACGTTTTTATGTACAGAAATACTGCAAACTGTGCTTACAATCGTTATATGGCATACATATGTTGTAAAACTTTTTTTGTTGTCGTGGCCCATAACTGACTGTGTGCATGTCTGGGCCAGGCTTGCACCCTTTGCAGCGGAGGTGACCGCCCCCACCGGCGGCACACCGGGTGCACGGATGGCGAGTTGGCAGAGGGTTGACTGGTGCCCAGCAGAAGCGCATGCGGAAATGCGCACAGGCGCGCCGCCGCTCGACGACACGCCGCCGCCTGCTGCCACGCAAAAATGCTTCCTGCTGTGCGCGTGACGCTACTGGCACCTGCACGCAGCGCCCCCAGGCATGGCGCCCCCAGCTGCCCTCTTTGCTTTCCCATCCCGCATGGACGTCTGATGTGCGTGCAGGGCCTGCTTTGGTATTATGCCGCCACTGCCACACACACACACGCTGTGCTTTCTTGCCTTCCCCCCACCCGCCCCTCGCCGCCTGGCCGCCCGCTGTGAATGACTAGGATGCGCTGCGGCTGCAAGTCACGGTGGCAGCGCTCAACGTGCGGCTGGAGAAAGCTCTGGTGAGAGGCAGGCGCCCGCATTGCACGCGCCGCGCCGCAGCGGCAGGCCCAGCTGCATGCGGACACACCGTGTGGCGCGTCAGCACCTATCATGATGGATACTTTGACATGTGTTGAAAATGGATATCCATACGCCAGAAAAAAAATGCGTCAAGGCGTATTATTGAAGAAGTGTCCGCAAAACGAACACGATGAATGCTGTAGTACAATTTGGAGTATCTTATATTCTAAATGATACCGGCACTTCTTGAAGTATTTTTCAAACTTCAGAAATAACTCAATGGCGCAATTGTCCAGCAAAAAAAAAATGGTACACCGCGGGACAGCACCACTGCCACCCGGCACCGCCAGGCCCCTGTGCCTGTGCCTGCCAGTCATGCTCACGTGCTGTCCGTGGTGCTACCAGTGTCTGCGCTGGGTAGTGGGTAGTGCCTTGATTGCTGCTGGTGCTGGTGGGTGCTGATGCCCATGCCAGCTGCACGGCGCACTGATGATCACGTGTGCATTTATTGCTCTTCCGCACTGTGGCTTGGAGCGCAGGAGGAGTGCCGGTGCCGGAGAAGGGCTGCGCTGGCCGCAAAGAAGGTGGGTGCCTCACTGGTGTAACTGTCCTGTAACTGCCCCATGACTTAAACATGCGACTGCTGCAAATAAGGTGGGTGGGTCACTGGTGTGTAATTGTGTTTAGTGTGTAACTGCTCCATAAGTGTCCTGAAACTGCTGCAAAGAAGGCTGGTGGCGCACACCAGCGCGTGCCGGTGCCTTGCACCTCTGTGTAGCTGTCCCGTCACTGCGGTAAGCTTGTAAATGGTGGTGGTGATGGAAGTTTTGTCAGTGTCGCGCAACCGCCGACGCTGCTACTTCGAAAATGCCATGTTCCAAAACTGAAAGTGTCAAACAATGCGGTGTCCGGCTACCTGGTGTTGCCCAGGTGGACAATCACCCGACGGCTTTCGGCCTGGCATATTGCCCCAGTCAAGGCAATATCTGAGCTTGGCAACCTTTCAGGTTCCTTTCACAGATAGTTGAAGTAAAACTTCAACATGAACATGTCTTGCGAGCCTGCGCGCCCGTCGACGCCGGTATCTTGGGTGTGGTGCGCACGTGGTGGCTGCACCCCCCCTGTCCCTGACCGCAGCAATGCGACACAAAAAAAGCGCTGCCAGAGCTGCAAGCGCCTGCATCTGCAGGCATAATTACCACATCATACCCTAAAATCTCGACTAAGGAAACTGCAGCACGTGCCCGCTGACGCTGCTGGCCTGGGCGGTGCGCATGGTGGCTGCCCGCCACTGCGCGCCATGCCCGTCGCTGAGCGCAGGAGGGGGACACCAAAACGGCGCTGCTGGAGCTGCGGCGACTGCACCTGCAGCCACATTTTCCAGATAGTATCATAGTTTACTAAAAATGGCTGCCCGCCATTGCCTTCCATGTCCGCTGTTGCTGACCGCAGGACGGGGACACCAAGACGGCGCTGCTGGAGCTGCGGCGGTTGCACCTGCAGGCAGGGCTGGCGGAGCGGCTTCGGAACGCGCTGGTGCCACTCGAGGCGGCACTCGCCAAGGTGCGGAGGGGGGGGGGAGGGGGGGCACCTGGCCCTGGCCTGACCGTGAAAAAGTGATGCCTAGTAGTACGGTAGTGTAGGGTTTCCAGGGTGTCTGGGCGCAAGACTCTGAGCCAAGAGACGTACACGCACGCGGTCATGTGTTGTGTGCAAGTAGACAGTTGGAAGGTCTGTACGTACTCCGAAGACCATCATGCTGAGTGGGAGGCAGGGCTGGTGGAGCGTCTTCGGAGCGCGCTAGTGCCCCTCGACTCGCCAAGGTGCGCGGACGGCGTGTCGCTCGACGCAGGCCTAGGCGTGAAATTTGTTATGCCTACACACTACTAGTGGCAAACCATATGGTACATGTATACTTCAAGAAGTACATTTCTACTTGGTGTACTTCATCCGGTTCATATACTACAAAGTGTACTGCATATGGTTTATACTTTAAAAGTTGATGCCTGTGTCGTTTACCGTCAAAGTTCTTGTCAGTTGCCCCAGACGCACGATGGGGAGGGGGTACACGACTTTCGGAGCCATACAACTGCCTCCACAAAATGCGGGGGGAAGGAGGGAAGTCGCTCGGCTCATGCCTAATTGTGAAAGTGTCATGCCCTCCACAGTAGCACAGTAGTGTAGGGTTTCCAGGTTGTCTTTTCTCAGGAGTAGAGTTGGGTACCGTGGGGGTCTGGCAGTTATTTACTTCAACTTGCAGAACTTGAAGTACACCGGACCAGATTTCCGTGAACGCAAGTACGCAAGTGCGCAAACAGACCTGCTCACTGCAACTGCGGTGCCACCCGGGTGATCGGCATGCCCGCCACTGCAGCCCCCAGCAGCCAGCAGCCGCAGCATGCCACACAGCATCAGGCCGCGCAGCGCCGGCATTGCATTCGCATGCTCTCTACCTGCAAATCTGTTCTTGTTGAGTTGGTGGTGGACCTGTGTAGGCTGCAAGCGTCAGGCAGGGCAGCGCTCTGGCCGCCCGGCCATTTACCACGCCCGCCTCTCTAGAGGCGCCTACTCCGGCGCCTGACCACGTGGGGCGTGCATCAGCTGCAGGCAGCTGCTGAGCAATGGTGCTTGAAGAGCACTGCTGCAGCAGCAGCTGCTGCTGCTGCTGCTGCTGCTGCTGTATACAGCAAGACTAATCATGAGGCATTTGAGTGTAGAAACAGCAGGAACGGCCGCCGCGAGTGTGTCTATGCGCACCAGGGAGGCAGGGAGCGCAGGAACAGCAGGAACACCTCGCGAGCTCGCTCGAGGCCAATACCGTGAGGTACCGTGGGAGGGCCACGGTAGTGATTCGGTATTGCCGGTATTGACGATACCGTCAAAATACCGCGGTGCCAAAACCGGATTGGCCAACTCTACTCAGGAGACGTGTGGCTAGATAAAAAATTTGATGCCTGTCAGTACAGTGGTGTAGGGTTTCCAGATATTGTCTGGTCTCAGCACACGCACACACGCGCAGTCACACGTTCTGTACCAGTATACAGTTGAAGGGGCATGCATGCATGTACAGTGTGCATGTGTCATGCCAAGTGCAGACACTGTTGACGCAGCCCGAGCCTTGTCGTGCACACCCCAAATTCGCAATGGCCACCACCACTGTCGCCACTGATGACCGCCGCCGCCGCCGCTTCTGCCACCTCTGCCACCACTGCCGTCACCACTGCTGTTGCCGCCACCACCGCTGCCGCCACCGCCACTGCCGCCGCTGCTGTTGCTGCCGCTGCCGCCGCTGCCGTCGCCGCTGCTGCTGCTGCCGCTGCTGCCGCTGCCGCCGCCGGCGTTGCCACTGCCATTACTGCTGCCGCTGCCGCCGCCGTCCCCACTGCTGCTGCCGCTGCTGTCGCCGCTGCTGCCGACGCCACTGCTGTTGCTGCCGTCGCCACTGCTGGTGCTACCATCGCCACTGCTGCTGCCGCCGCCGGCGTTGCCACCGCCAACCGTTGCCGCTGCTGCCGCTGTGTGTTTGACACGTGTGTGTGTGCTGGGAGCAGCTGGAGGAGCTGCTGGTGCACAGGGACGTGGTGCAGGCGCAGGAGGCGGCGGCCGCCGCGCTCAGGTCCGTGCGCGAGGAGCACGGTCTCAGCGTGGAGGTGCGCTCCCTCTCAGGACGCGTCACACATGTCTCAGTACATGCATACTACTGTAGTATGTATACGCGTATTCACTTCGAAGCACTACGTACCAGTAGTTTATAACTATGTGTGTGTGTGTGTGTGTGTGTGAGTGTGTGTGAGTGTGTTTGTGTGTGTGTATACTGCCACGCAGTACAGACACACAGATGGCCGCTGTGCTGCATGTTCTGTACCATGACATACTTCATAGTAGAGGTACCACCATCTTGTTTGAAGTAGCCGCCCGGGCTGCAACTTTGGGAGGTTGACACTTTTCAGAGCGGGGGGAGGGGCACATTACTTTGCAACCCACACAAACCATTGTGTAAGCCTATTTTATATATATAATAGTAATTACCACATATTTTATATATAGAATATGGTAGTAATTACCACAGCTGACGCCGTGAAACACTGTGTGTGGCGCACATTCCTTTGACAGGCACCCGACAGGCCGTTTGCCAATGCTTCAGAACCTGTTGCCGCGTCACAGCTGTTTGCATCTGTAGCCGCGCGGCGTCCTAACGGCTGTGTGTCGTGTGCCAAAACTGTAGTATGCGGCGTATGCCTACGTTGTTCTACGCCCGAAACTGCGTTATACGGCGTTTTTGCCATACAGATATGTTCATTCGAATACGTTATACGCCATGTACATACCTCAGTAGTACTTTACAATTGCACAGCATATGCCGACAAGTTTATACGCTGTGACCCTTCACCACAAAACTGTGTTGCTGCCCGTGCCCCCCCCCCCACACACACCAGCGTGTGGACGCCGCTGCAGACGCCCTGGAGTGGGAAATGGGGCTCGCAGACGAAGTGTCCGATGCCATGCAGGCAACGCACCAGAAGGCGCAGGAAGCCGCTGGAATCGACGAGGCGGACCTCGAGGCGGAGCTGGCGGCACTGATGCAGGAGGGTGCCCCGGCCGTGGAGGTGCGTAGTGCCCCAAGGCTACCATATACTACCCCAGGTACTTCAACAGTACTAAAAACAAAGTTTTCATTTACTATGTAGTACTACTAGTAGTTTTGTTAGTACTATTTGCACTTGTGGGCGTGCAAGAGCCGATGCCATGCATGCCAGCGCGCTTGTGGCCATGGCACGTGCCCGGCAGTGTGCACACGAACACACAAAGTTATCTGACCAGCCAAGCGCAGCAACTGCTGCTAGGCGGGCAGGCCTGAGCCGCCGGCAGGCAGGTTTGAGTACAGTGCGCTCGCTATGTAGTGCGGGGTGGTGTCACAGCCCCTGGCCCCGCACTATATCGAGACCCGCGCTATATCGGATGTAGACTTACTGTGCATTTGTATACAATCATGTGGTACGTGCCAGCTGCATGGACCCCGCACTACCGCGAACCGCACCATTCCAAAGCGCACTATATCAGGAGCGCATTGTGGTACTGTATCAAACTCCGCTCGAGGCGCGGAAAGCCTTGTGCACATGGCGCGTGCATGAGTGGCAAAGCATGACCAAGCATTGCTCTGTCCCCTGTTGCTATAGCTATAACTAGGACAATGGCCAGGCAGTGCGCACCACTATTAGTGTTTTGACTGAGCGCCCCCTCCCGGACAGTTTCGGGCGTTGCGTATGCAATTGTTGATGCGATGCGGTGTTTTTTTTTGTGTGACTTCTGCGCCGCTGCTGCATGTGCCTCAGACAAAAAGCGCCGCTGAATTGTGCAAGTTGCACCGGCAAGACGCCCCGCCCCCAGCGTCTTATGCGCACACCGCCTGCTTGTGGCCATGTGGGAGCCTGGGCCGAGCCATGGTGCCAGCTCTGCTGCAGGTGCACACCACCCGCGACGTCCGCCGAACTTGCGGGGGCGTTGGACCCCAGCTCGCAGTCACGAAGTGGGGGAAAACGAATAACGTTCTGGTGGTGACCCCTGCGTGGGTTCGAGCACCGTCACAGGACCTCCTCCATGAATGTACTTCGTGGTTTTGGACCTCACCTCGCCCCACTCACACATGGGTGACGCACATGCACGCCTTCAACTGCGTGCCCGCCTGCAGGTGCCTCCCGCAGCGGCACCCGTTGCTGCCGAGCAGCAGCCACCGCTGCCGCCGGTGGCTGCGTCTGCGGCAGCGGCGAAGCCATCAGGCACCTCACCGCCCGCAAACGGAGACAAGCAGGCGAGTGCGCCACAAGCCAAGAAGGTGCTCGTGCCGGGGTGACACAGGCATGCGTGGGGTGGGAGGAGCGCCGTTGCTGTTGGTGTGAAAAGCTTGTAAATATGACGTGCGAAGTCAGGGCAGGGCGCTGTCGCTAGTGCGGGTGTCTTGTTGCGGGTGCACTGTGTTCAGGGCTGACAAACTGTGTGTGTGTTGGGGGATGCATGGGAACGTACTGTAGTACTTCGTAGCAGTACTACTGCACTTCTATTGAACTCCGCTTAGGGCGCGGAAAGCCCTTTGCACACGGTTCGCGTGACCAGAAAATCAGACAGTAGCGAAAACTGTACCAGCATATGGGCGCTTTTCTTGTCAAAACATGTGCAGTAACTTCATATGCTGGGCCAGCCACCATGAAGATCACCAGACATTCCCCATACATGAGGTAGGGACTCAAGACGGCGGTATATCCTATGGCGGGCCGGCCTGCCCACTCGGACGCCCCGCTCGCCTCTCGTTGTGGTCCAGTGGTG
>JAULBY010044998.1:0-37348 GCA_032358315.1 Ophiocytium majus
TACATACAAAGGAAATGATTGATGACTGGGCTAAACAGAAATGACATTACCCGCATGGCTAAAGAAGCTGGTTTGGAATTTGTTACAGATAATCTTGAGGAATTTGCCAACCTAGTCGCAGCAGCAGAGCGTGAAGCGTGTGCGAAGGTATGTGAGCAGTTTTATACAGAAAGTGATGCAGAATTTTATCGTAGTGAATTTGCTTCAGCTATCCGAGCAAGGGGGCAGGAATGACTGATAAAGAATTATTACAGCAAGCGTTAGATGCGTTAAATAAATTTGATTCTGGAAAACGCAATCATGGGATGCTATGGCAAGTTCCTGTTATTGAAGCAATTAAAGCCAGACTAACGCAGCCAAAGAAAGAATGGGTTGGGCTGACGGATGAAGAATACGAAGCAATGGCAGAAGATCACGTTACAGACTGTTATTTTGATACGTTGACGTATGCCAAAGCCATAGAAGCACAACTAAAGGAGAAGAACACATGACTGACAAAGAAGTAATGCAGATGGCGCTTGATTGGTTTCATTGGTTTCAACATGGTACAAATCCAAACGGCGCTCATGTATTAGAAGTAGAAGACGCAATACGCACCCGACTAGCGCAGCCTGAGAAAGAATGGGTAGGGCTGACGGACGCAGAGGTCGAGAAAGTGTTTTTCGACATGGGGCAGTTTGCAAAGATTGACTTAAAGACATTCGCTCGCGCCATCGAAGCAAAGCTAAAGGAGAAGAACACATGACAATGCACACTTACCCGCTAAATGATTTGCGCGAACACGAAACTGATAAAGGTGCATTTTGCTGGTGTAGACCAGAGTACGACGAGGAGTATGACCTGTATGTACATAGAAGCATGGATGGACGCGAAGAGTATGAAGAAGGAAGGAAGCCGACATGAATGAACGAACTAAACAACTGTGGAAAGAATCTCAACAATGGAATGGATCGGATGATGGCCGTGGTGGGTTAAAAATACTTGAGAGTGTAGAAAAGTTCGCCGAGTTAATTGGTCGTGAATGTTTGACTCTAGCAGATAGTATTCGTGATGGACTTGATGAAGATGGTGAGAAGCAACAGGCACTAGGAGCAGCGTGGGTAGGACTAGCAATAGAACGACATTTTATGATTGACAGCAACGAAAGAAAATACATGACAACCGATCCTGAGCCTGAAGCAAAGTACGATCCAGTCTGGTGTATCGAATACTGTAAATCGTATGCCGAGCAACTCAGAGATAAGACAAGGGCAAACCGAGCAGTACACGCAGCAGAGTGCATTGAGTATCTTTTAAGTTTAGCCAATAAAGAATGGGTAGGGCTGACGGATTATGAAATTGTCGGCATAGCCTCGCTTAATCAAAGCAACGACTTTTCATTTGCCAGAGCCATAGAAGCAAAACTAAAGGAGAAAAACACATGACTGACTGGAAACAATACCACTTGCAACAAAACATGACTATGCATAGGGATGGATGGGTAGGTGTATGGGATGCATTGGTATCAGCAGTCACACGCAGACCACGACACACTATTACGCAGCCTGTAACTATTTCGTTTTGGGCTAAACATAACGCAGAGGTTAATTTTTCTGGTGTTCAATTAGAACTAAACAAGGAAAAGAATGCAGCTTAGACCGTATCAAGAAGAAGCGTGTGACTTTCTTTATGAGCGTGATCGCGCAATGATCTTAGCACCTGTAGGTGCGGGTAAAACTGCAATCACATTGACCGCGATTGTCGCCATGATCAAAGACGGGCACGCTAAACGCTTTTTAGTGTTGGCGCCTAAACGTGTGTGTACTGACGTCTGGCCAATCGAAGCAAAGAAATGGACAAGTTTGCGTTTAAGCGTAGCAGTTGGCACGCCTGCGCAACGTAAGGCCGCGTTAACTGACGGCGATATTGTGGCTACCAATTACGACAATATTCAATGGCTAGCAGAACAAAAATTAGACTTTGATGCAATTGTATTTGATGAATTAACACGATTAAAAAACCCATCCGGCACACGCTTTAAAGCGCTGATGAAAGTTATCGACAAATTCAAAATACGCTGGGGTTTGACGGGCTCGTTTACCAGCAATGGTCTTGAAGACGTATTTGGCCAGTGCAAAATTGTTGATCAAGGATTGCTGGGGCGTAGCAAAGGCGCATTTATGCAACAGTATTTTATTTTGATGAACAAAGATTTTGGCGAGTGGGCGCCGCGTCCAGGCTCACTACAAAGCGTGATGCAGCGCATTAAACATGCGACGTACGTGCTAGAGCCTGGCGAATATAAAGACAAACTGCCACCTTGCTACGTCACAGAAATGCGCTGCAAGATGGAAGACCGTCTTCCGTACGAAAAGATGAAGAAAGACTTTGTGGCAGAATTCCCTGATGCTAAGGCCGTTGCAGCAAATGCAGGCGTGGTCACAGGAAAATTACAGCAAATGGCGTCCGGCTTTGTCTATGAAACGACGCGGATTGCTTCTGAAGTACCAGGTAAATTCCTCACGACGCAAAAACCTGTCTGGTTTAGTGATCATAAATTTGATTTACTTGAGGAGCTACTAAATGAAAATCAGCGCGCTAATACAATCTTGGTTTATCAGTTTCAAGAAGAGCTGGCAGAACTTAAGCGCCGCTATAAGCAACTTACCACCCTCGACGACGCGAATGCGATCGAGCGATGGAACAAAGGTGAAGTTGAACTTTTGGCCGTTCACCCGAAAAGCGCGGGTCACGGCCTCAATTTACAGTTCGGAGGGAGGCATATGGTTTTTGTATCTCTCCCGTGGTCGCTTGAACTCTACGAACAAACCGTTGGCCGATTACACCGAAGTGGACAGTTGCACGAAGTGTGGGTGTATATCCTTATGGCGGAAAAGACAGTCGATGAAAAAATATGGGCTGCACTGCACGACAAAAAAGCATTCTCGGATATAGCGATGGAGGAATTGAAATGACTGATGAAGAACAACTAATGCAGTGGTTTGACACATTAGATTACGCATGGTGTTTCAATGACTGGAAGTGCGTTAATGACGTCATGAATGAAATTAAAATTAAGTTAGCGCGGTCTACGCCAAAAAATATTGAGTGTGACGATCCGAACTGTGGCGTATGTTTATAGGAAGATAGTATGAAACGACTAGATTTTTGGCTTGCCAAACTAAAAGTGGCGCTAACCGAAAGAAAATTTATACGACGACGTATGAATCAATCAGTACGCGCCTTTGAAAATAACACGAAACAAATTGAAACCATACAGGAGAAAATTGACTATGAAAAAGCTAAGTTGGCGAGCGCTAAACGAAAAGCTGTCTAACATGACAGAAGAAGAAGTTCTTAAGATGCTACAGATTGAAGTATCTAAAGACAAACGGGCGTCATACATTCAGCGCCTACATCAACGCTTTTGTACTTTGCGTGATGCAAGAGAAAGGATGGAACTGTTAAAGGGAGCAATACGGCCATGATTTATACGCCGGAACAGCGCGCAGCCATTATGCGTCGTCGTGTTGCCGTGCGCCGTAGAGCTGAAGATATTAAGGAGGAGAAAGATGCTGCGTGATGGTAAGCACATTAAGGAACCGCCACCACAGATTGGTAAGTATTGGATACCTCAAACATGCGTATCTGATAGAACTGATGAAGAACAATTTATGCAAGCAGTATTGCTTGAACAAGATAGGCCACCAATATGGAAAACACTACTAGCAAAACTATTACAGTCATGAAACCTCATCGGCTATTTGACCACTTGATCGTAACGTATAAACTAAAAAACGATCGTCAACTAGCGAGGTATATCGGTGTTGCGCCTTCTACTGTTTGTAAGATAAGAGCACGCACAAAGAAAATGTCGCCGATGGTCATATTAAAAGTCTACGATTACTCTAAGATGCCAATCGAATCGATTAGGGAGCTATCTAAATGATGGAAATTTATTTAATTAGCGGGATGTTTTTCGGCGCTGGCGCCGTATTTGGCGCCGTTGCCTTGTGCATCTGGTGGGCATCCCGCCAAGATTAAACGAATGGACGCGTGCCAGTCTTATCTATAATCAGTTTTTGGCCTCTGGGCTTAGCTTCAGCAG
This sequence comes from Ophiocytium majus, assembly GCA_032358315.1. Taxonomy (NCBI): domain Eukaryota; class Xanthophyceae; order Mischococcales; family Ophiocytiaceae; genus Ophiocytium; species Ophiocytium majus. The sequence continues at coordinate 4,088 of JAULBY010044998.1, forward strand.
TATTAGGAATACTGACATGCGTCCACCTATCAAACTCGCGGATAACTTGATCGTATGGAAGTTTAGCCCCGATGATCGCACGTACGACTTCATCAGGCGTCATGCCAGGGACTCGGATATCAGCAGCGCAGCCGATCCGATGCTGACTCGTATCCTTACTCCCTACGGCGTCATTTACTTCCTTACACCGAAAGGCACTATTTATGAGGACAGGTTTGCCGCCAACCGCCGTCTTAACCGTCTCAAGAAATGCAGCCAATCGCGTAAGATTCGCCAACTCAGATTCATTCGGCGTATTTTCAAACTCGCGGTGATCCGTATGCGTCAATTCATCCAGAGTAAAGTTAGGTGACAAGTTCATTTACGTTCCTCTTCTAAGATCATTTGGCAGGCTGTGAGTTGGAGAGTAATTTGGTCTGCTCGCTCGGCTTCATTTGCAAGGCTTCTGACAAATTCTTCAGGAAGGTAGCAGACTGTTTCTGGCTGATCGCTGCTGGCACGGGCGGCAGTTTCGGGCATTCCACTGCTATTGTTTGCACTCTTGGCGCTTGGGACGCGCAAGACGCCAGCACGAGCGGCAGCAAGTAAATCATTCTTCTCATTTTGAACCTTTCTATTCTCTTCAAGTAGTTTAGCTTCAGCCTGTTGAAACTGCTGCGCTTGGCGACGCTCAGTCGCCCTAGCTGCTTCTTGCGCCTTATTAATTGCTATCGCTGCTTGCGCATTGGCTTCAGCCTTTTCAGCTTGCCATTGCGCTTGCACAACTGCCTGACCTTGTCTATGGCCGTAGAAATACGACGAAACAGCCACAACAAACATGGCTAGCAATATCCATGATTTAGGCATTTGCAGGCGTCTCCCCAGATTTTACTTTTTCGATATTTTCTTGGCCGCGTGTCCAGGCTGCAATACCTAAGATAGCGCCAAAAGAAATATGAATCATGCCGCCGCCTTGTAGCGTTAATGATGTCCACATACCAACTGCTTGGCCTGGATTCCAGTATTGAAGCAAGTTATATAGGATAGGTCCGAAAATGAAGTCGAAAAGACAGATCATCATGTAAGTGATAGCCATCATTGGGCGCCACTTCTTTGTCATCCAGTCATCACCAAATAATTCTTTCACTGTGAACCTCCTTGCTGAAACATCCATCGAATAAACCATGCGAAACCAGCGATAATCAACGTGATTACAAAACCGCCTAGAATGTTATAGACGATATCAAAAATGCGCCTGCGCCTGCGCTTCTTGGCCATCTGTTCACGTTTGATCTCTAAAATTTTTTCCGTCTCAGCACGCCTTGCTTCTTCTTCAGCAGCCTTTTCAGCGTTGACGATAGCATCGCGCCGTCTGCATAGTTCATCGTAAAGGCCAGATTCGTTGCACTGATAGATTAGATAGTTTTTGATTTCTTCTTCTTGATCGCGCAGCTCGCGCTCCATCTGCATTGCTTTTAGGGCTACTGCGGTGGCTGACTTTTTAGCTTTGGGTGTAGCGTCTTCAGCTATTGGTGCAGGCTTTTTAACTTCATTGATTTGCTTTTGTGTTTCGCCGTGCGCGACAAACACATTAACTAGAGCACCGAAAGATTGTTTGGCGTCCATGCCTGCCTTAGCGCAAGCACGGAATTCATCCATCGCATTCTTACTCATGTCAAAAGCTGACTTGAGTGCTTTCGCACCAGCTACCGCAGTGCTGATCGCGACTAACGGCATAACTACTCTCCTCTAGCTTTTAACTCTTCTTCAATAGCACGTAACATATCTTGATCACCAGATGGAGGTACATCGCTCGGTAATTCTGGACGTGTTGTTTCAGACATTGGAACACCGCGTGCTGCGCTTACTACAGTTACTTTACTTAATGTGTTAAACGCGTCTAATGCTTTTTGGCCTACAGTCTTATTTTTAGATAACTCCAGTAATGCTTTACGGTTTTCTGGATTAAATATGACATTAGCCATAGCTTCAGGACTTGCTATGATATCTTTAACAAGCATAGGAATCGTCTCTCGCGCAGCCATAGCACCTGTAGCTGTTGCACCCATACCTCTAGCCGCTGCGTAAACTGCGCCACCTTTAACGCTTGGCAATCTACCGCCAGATTCGTTAGCCGCCACACGCTGCATATAGCGCATGGCTAACTCAGCATCTTTACGGTCTGCCGCATTAGGGAATAATTCAGCTAACTTGCCTGACTTTGCGTCCATTTCACGCAATGCTGCGTTTATAGAGAATGTTGGCGATCTTGCAGGCGCGCCTTCTATTTGCGCCGCGTCTAAAATATTTTGGAATGTTTCAAGACGAATACTATTTAATACCCCATTTACATTGGTATTAGGGCTATTTTGCATTACATCAATTAACAAAGCGCGTTGTGATGGCGGTAAGTCTTTAAGTTTAACCATGACAGTCTCAGGCACTAACTCACTAACATTAGCTACATCAAATGCTTTTGTTAAAGGTCTTTCTGAAAACTCTTCAATCTTTTTAATGTTGGCAGCAAACTTATCACGAGCGCCTTTTAATTTATCGGCACCAGGTACACCTTCATCAATAGCTTTTGTTAGCGCGTCCCGAAAACCATTAAGAACAGTCATCGCAACACCTTTAGCTTGACCAGGCGCTACACCTTCAAAAATATTACCTTTACCAAAGTCAGCTTTACCAGAATAAACAGCATCACTCCATGTCGACAAATTCTTTTGTAAACGATCAATATCAATCTTTAATGATTGCGCAGGAGTACCTGGTTTAATATCTACCGAAGCTGGTTGGCCTGTTGGGCCTAATATCTTTGATGGCGTTACAACTGTTTGCGTCTCAGGTATAGCGTACTCATCAACAATTCTAGTTAACGATGCGCGTAATGAATCAAGGCCAGGAGTTTCAGCAGGCAATTCTGCTAGACGTGATTCAACTGCTGAAATGATTGGGCTAGTATCGACTAAACCACCAGCCTTTTTAGCCGCGTTAAAATCTACTTTTGCGTCGCTACGTAATTTTGATGTTAATGATTGGCCATAATTATTAAAGGCTGATACTACTTGCGTAGTCGTTGCTTCAGGCGTTAATGCGCCAGTAGATGCTCTGTTAAATAATTTAGTTAAGAAGGATTCGGTATCTTGTGCTTGCCCCATACGGAATGCAAGGGGTTTACCGCCCGATTCTGGCGCAGCTTCAACTCTAGATTCTTTAGCTAATTGCGAACGTATTAACGACGCTTCGCCTGGCGTTAAACGACCGACACGCAGTAGCTCTTTAATTTCAGCTTCTGATGGGAGTTTACTCTTAGTAAACATACCCGGCGCGCCTTCTGGGGTTAATAATCTAGATTCAGTTGCTTTAAGGCCGCCTTTAATAGCATACGGCGCGGCTTGGATAGCTAACTGCGCTAATGGGCTTTCTGGCGCTAATTGGCTGGCCAATACACCAGATGTACCAGCTACACCAAATTCTCCAGCAGCACCAACTAAACCTGGCTTAAATAAGCCCGGCAAACCCGCACCAGTTAACACAGCCGCAGGTGCGCCTGCCGATGAAAATTCGTACGCGCCACGATAACCAGGAATAGATTGAATATTTGCGCCGGTTAAATCTTTAATTGCACGCATAATTCCCGCACTAGAAAATGCGCTAGGGTCTTTGCTTTGTTTAACGTAATCATAAAGATTACCCCATCCCCCAACAAGATCAATTAACCCTTTTGGTATACCTTTACCAAAAGATTCAGCGAATTTAGAAATTTCACCTTGCGATGTGTCTGTCGACATAACAGACTCACGCGACGTAGTTTCCCCACGTCGTTGTAGTTCTGCTTCGATTTCCTCAAGAGTCGCCATTATTTGCCACCTCTTAATCTTTCACGCTCTGCTTTAAGTTGTTCAGTAGACATACTAGATAGTGAAGAGCCGCCAGGCGTAAACATAGGTACTGTAGGTACGTATCCACCTAATGTACGTTTTTCACGCGCATAACCTTCTAGTTTATTTGCTTCATCAATTATTTCGTTATTTTTACGCGTCATAAACTCAATTAACTGTTTACGTGCTTGTGGGCTTGTCTCTAACTGAGGAACAATACCTTCAATAAATGAACGATCAGCATTAGATATACCGGCGCCCAACTTATTATTAAGCGCGGACATAACCAAATCTTTAGCTGATTTTTGATATTGTTCAGAGTTAGATAAGTTAGTAGCGTCTTTCTTACCTATCAAGCCTAATGAGTTAAGTAGATTGGTGGCGCCAACTAAACCAGAAGCATAAGGACCACTTATTAAATCTTTTTCGTTTAATTCATTTAAACGTTTTAATGAAGTTAGAGAAGTAATAGCGGTATTTCTAGCATTAATAGCACTTTCAACTTGCTTAACATCGACAGCAGCCATACCTTCAAGGAATTTACCTTCGGCTTTATTGACCATCGATACATCTGTTTTAGATACAGTACGGTCGATACCACCAAAATAAGGTACACGAACTTGTTTACCTTCTTTGTCTTTACCGTATGTAAATTGTGTATCGTTATTAGGGTCAACATAGACAGCTTCACGCGTGCCAGTAGCAACGCCGACTTCTTTAACATTACCGCCTTTAGCAGTAAGTTTATTAAGGTTACTAGATACTTCTTTATCGAATTCGGCTGTACCAGGCTTAAACCCAGCTCTAACCGCCATTTCAGTAGCATTCTTAATTTCGTTAGTGCTTTCAGTACCTTTAACTGGAAGCGCATCTAATTGACGCTGCAATGCTGCTTTTTGTGCCATACCTTCAGGTGATTTATCACCTTCTAGCGCAGCAATCTGATTCATTAAGTCGCCTTTGTATTTAGCAACTTGAATATCAGGCGCAACTGCATTTTTACGTTCAGCCATACGCTGATGCGCAAGCGCAATTTCACTTTGCTGTTTACGTGCGTATTCAGCTAAGTTCATAGCAAATTCTTGATCCCCAGCTTGCGCAGCCAATTGCGCGCCCTTAAGCAACGATTCTGGATCAGATGCATCAAGTCCTTTTGATATGGCTTGGCGTTGGCTAATCAATTTTAACTGACGATCTTCACCACCAAGACCACGCGCTAATGCGCCGCCTAATTGACTGCCACCTAAAAACATACCGTACTGCGCTTGCTGCATTGGGTCCATAGCAGCAAATTGCATAGCACGTTGCTGTTGTTGCGCCGTTTGCATTTGTTGATACTGCTCAGGCGTCATAAACATACTTAATACACCATCTGCCATGATTACTCCTTAGATTGTTTCCTGTTAAGGACCCGTATAATTTGGATCCAAATATCCTTGTTGACTGTTAGACCAGGCATTTAAACTAGGTGTTGCGTTATATGCTGGCTGTCTATTACTCTGAATCCATTGGCTTAATGCGCCTGTCAATTGCGGATTACTTGAGAAACCTTGTATTGCAGTGCCTAATGGGCTATATGAATTACCTGCTTGCGCTGTCTTAGCCGCACCAATACCTCCAGTTAACAATGTTTGCCCTACATTAGCGCCTGCTGTAGCTGACTTACCACCTAACTGAGCGCCTATATCTAACGGCTGCTGGCCAAGACTTTCAATCGTAGAAGCGCCGCCTAATGCAGTAGTAAATGGATTGAGCGACGACGCAAGAGCGGATTCACGCATATTCAATAGATTAGCTCCAGCACCATAAAGTCCTGTACCAAATTGAACTTGTTGCTGACCTGCTTGTTCAGCTTGCGCAGCCAAAGCAGAATCTTGCTGCGCTAATGCGTTGTAATACGCTTCCATTTCTGGATTAGCCGCGCTTAAGCCTTGACCGCCACCTGGGCGAAGACCTGTAGCGCCGACTGCTAAACCGCCACGGCCTGTTTGAAAAAGTTGATTTTGCAATTGCGCATATTGACGTTCGCGACCTGGAGCTAGCAAATCTTGTTGCTTTTGCATATACCGCGCTGCAACATCTTCTGGCGATTGCGCCATGTATTGGCTTCCAAGGCCAAATAACTGTTGCGACGCGGGTATAAACCCCGCATAGCGTTGGTCTGCTTGTTCAGCTTCAGTAAGACGATTACCAGATAAAGCCATAAGCCTATCTTGATAGGCTTTCATTTCTGGCGATAACTCATAGCCTGCGCCAGTCAGATATCCTTGATCATTCATCTGGAAATTACTCTTGCCAAAGCGAGAGGTAATTCCAACAGGTCTAAATTTTTGCGCTTCAGCGGCGATCTTAGCTGATTCTAATTGAGCGGCGGCAGACGATGCAGCGGCAGATGATGCAGCATCACCCGCCATCATCCCGCCAAGTAAACTTCCGCCTGCCATAATTCCGGCTGCTACGATAGGCATATCAATCCCCTTTAATTAAAACTTCATCCACTTTAGACGGATCTTTTTCGTCAGTAGCGTGGATACAAAACCATACGCAATCCGTGATTGCTTTAACACCATGTATAAGACCAGCCTCAATATCTAAACAAGCTGGCCCTTCGATAATCTCCATCTCTTCACCGCGTAATACAACCACTTTACCTTTAGCTAAAACAGACAAATGATTGTAATCATGCGTATGTTTTAATACCGCCATACCAGCTGGTATATGCATTTCTTTAGCGTACAACCCATCAGAAAAATGATGGACTGTTAGCCCATCTAACATTTCTAATGCACTCATACCGTACGCTTCCACATATAAACAGTAATGTACGGCTGCAAGTTAGCGTTTGTTCCGCTTGAACCAGTTGTACTATTCGATACGCTAATACCAGTTGTATTGCTATTTGTGTTAAATGTAGCGTTAACACCCCTTTGGTCATTAACGCTGAAGTTATTTGCGCCACCACCAGTATAGCCATCGTTTCTACCTGCAATTGGGTGAGTATGGCCAGGATCAGTTACTGTTGCAGTATGGGTATGGCTTACTACTACCGAATCAGCAGAACCGCCTGTTTCGCCTAGTGTATCAAACGCGGTATTACCTGTATCAACACCAACCAGTACACGACCAGTCGCAAATGCTGTCCAAGTACCAAAACCTAAAAGCGTTGCTGGGTTAGTGCTTACCGAAGCGTTTGTATATACAGAACCAACTGGGTACATCGCCATTAGCGCAGCTTGTACAAACGCAGTTGTAGCTACAAGCGTTGAACTATTACCAAATGTTTGCGTAGCCGCAGTTGACCCATCACTTAACTCAATAGTAGTAGCAGGCATAGTTACAGTGCCTGTAAACGTAGGATTATACGAATCTGCTTTAGTAGCAACCGCAGTCGCTATATTATTAAATTCGGTATCTATTTCCGTACCCTTAACAATCTTAGCTGCGTTACCAGACGCCAATGCGTCTTTAGCAGCAAAGTTCGTAGACTTTGTATAGTTACTCATGATATCCGTCCATTTTTAGCCAATACTTCAATTTTTTGAATAGATAGAGCGCTTGAATTAATATCTGCTTCATACCCAGTTTGCATTACTTTTCCTGACCCAGTTGTTTGCGCTGTGAGTGTTTGTATAGCCATACCAGCAGAATATTCTGCAACAGGTACGCCATTAGCGCCGTATTCAGCAACACCGTATTCAGATACACCTTGAACAGGTATATTTACGTTTTGCGATAAATAGTTTTCATCAAAATCAAACCCCCACTTAATAGTGATATATTGATTTGACCCACCAACAACAACTAACCCAATACGTTTTGGTATAGAGGTAACGCCTTGATCACCAAAATCTGAATGATTAGTAAAATAGATTAATCGATACGTAGATGTGTCGTCTAAATACGTATTATATTTACCTATATACCCATTCTTGCCTATTAATACATCACCGTTACGTTTTGCCAATAGTGCTGTAGGTTCAATACTGTCCCATATCGTCACACGCGCTGAACCGTCTTGTAGTTGCCCTCTAGTATCAAACACGTATACAACTTTACTGCTTGGTAACGTCAGTAGGTAAAAAGCGTTAACTTCTGAATAGACAGCTTTAATATTAGCTAGATTTTCACTTTGTAGTAGATCAGATAAATCATTACGTACATTTTTGCTTAGGTCACGAAATGGCGCTGACTTTTCTTGGATAGTACGTAATACCGACCGCACACCACTGTTTGATAAAAATACAACATCAGTATTAGTAGGTTGAATTGAGTCACGCGAAATACAACCAATACCAATAACCGTATCTGATAATGTCATTGACGCTGGCGCTGTAGCGCCGGAATAAACTAATATCTGGCGCTTACCAAATATAAATAAAAATCCGTTATGCGCAGCTAGTCCAGTAATTTCATCAGCGCCATTAGGCCATACATTATTTACGTTTAAAGTACCTGCGGTACCGCCGGTATATATTTGACCAGCCAATAAATCAGAAAATGTAACTGTAGTCTTATTTGTAGTTGAATTAGCTATCCATAGACGGCCATATGCTGATATACATATGTTACCTAATGGTACTGTACCCGTATAACCTGATTTTTCAGATACGCGGCGATAAGTCGTAGTGCTTACCGCAGGGTCAAAAATTAATGGATCATGTCCACTTTGGAAAAAATAAGTTATCCCATTAAGCGATGCGCACTGCCAATTACTAGCAGTAATAGTTGGCGCAGTACCGCCACCACCATATGTCAATTCAGAAACAGCATTGCTTCCGTCTAATTTAAATAGCTTATTGTTTCCCGCAAATAAAGTTGTCAGTGTTCCGTCAGTTTGTACAAGTTCGTGAATCACACCGACATTATTGGCGCCTAAATTACCTGAACTTGAGTTAACTTTTGACCAGCCTTTACGTGCGCCGATACGACCATATTGATCGATAACGCAATTATTTGCAGTCAAAGCAAAACCCGCCGACATATCAAGCGGCGAATCCTGCGTATTCAGGCCGTAGAAGCCTGGTGCAGATACGGTATATATCTGTAGCTGTTGGCTCATACGGCTAAAAATTCCTGTTCTTCAGGGAATCTTGTTGATTCCAATGCAATATAGTCAGATAGCATAGACTTATACAAAGCAAAGGCTTCTGACGAATTTAACCCACCATCTTCACCGCGCTCAACTAATGCTCTCGCGTATGCATTCTGTGCAACTAAAGCATCTGGCACTAGTACAGATGTAGAATCAGATGCTAGTGGTGCTTGCGGGATAGTAAGAAAAAACTTTACTGTATATACGCCATTAGGACGTCCATATAGCGTGACTTTTGTGTCGCCGTTAGTATCAACATCCTCAAAACAATATTGCGTTGGAATGTTTTGAACAATCGGCGTAAAGTTTTGATACCTATTCATTAAATCAACAGGTATATTTTGCATTATTACGTTACTAGTTGTATTCAATACTTGGCCAACTCTAAATTTTTGGCCTGCACCAGTTACAGAATACTGATACGTACTCGCATTAGTTGTAACTGTAACGGTTTGATTTAAAGCATTCCAGTTATACGCGTCTTCAACTTGGCGCTTGGCGTCGTTAACAAACTTAGCTATAAGTGTGGAATATGGTGTGAGCGTAACTGTAGTCACTTGCGTCTCACGCAAGCGAATTAGTACGTCATTAACGAGTTCGAGATAGGTCATTTGCTTTATCCGTAAAAATTAGCTTTTGCCTACCCCAAACGGGGAGAAGCCCTACACTACGATATTTTTTACTTCTTTTTCTTTGGCTTAGCTTTGCCAGCCTCAGAAAGCGCAATTGCAATAGCTTGTTTTTCAGAAGTTACAACTGGTCCTTTTTTACTACCAGAGTGTAAACCACCTGCTTTCCATTCACCCATTACTTTACCAATTTTCTTTGCAGCTTTAGTCTTCTTCATGGTCACTCCTTAGTGATAGGACCACCTGATTTCCAGGCATCACACGTCCTATTAGACGCGCATGTAAATTGAAACAGATCGCAATAGCCAAGATCAGCCGCTGCTATAAACTGTTCATCATACGATAATTCATTTTTGCCTTCATCTTTTTCCAGGCCATCTTTAATGCATTGCATCATAGTTGGTGTCTGTATGAAAGCTGCACAATTACCACAACGTAGGCTTTTTACCGTAGCTGTTGGCGCATTGTACATGGTAGCTTTTTTCATCCAAAAAGCAGTATTTGCTTCATTTGGATTAGGAGGCCCATAACCATACTCTTTAAAAGCATGGTTACGATTTTTCAGATTGACTGAAATATCTTGCGTTGAAAGTGGGCAAACCTTACCTGAAAGAGCGCCTTTCATCTAAGCATCCTATCTGCGATAAACGTAAAAATACCACCAATAGCTGACGCAATCGACATGCCTACCCAAAAACCACCCTTGGACTTGTTTGCTAATGCTAGAAGTGATTTCACGTCTTCGCGCAGGCCATGAACTTCTACCTGCAATAATTCGACTTGTGCTTCTAACTTACCAAACTCGCGTGGATCAATCTCCAACCCCATTTTCAGCCTTTCGAGCACGTCCTGGACGACGTATTACGACAGTTGATTCTTCCGCTTCTTGGTTCTCTACAGGTTCTTCGTCTATACGTACGTAGCCGGAATGACCTTTCATGCTCTCTATATCGTGCTGAGCATCAAAAGTAACCGTCTGACCGCTTTGTAGACATTTAAATGTAGCCATTTCACACCCTTAAGGTAAAAGGGGCAGCTTTCGCCGCCCCTGACAATTACGCTGGTACAGCCAGAGCAAAAGCCGAAGATGATGTAGCAGCGCCAGTAGTAGCCGCAGTACGCATCGCTTTAACACCATACAGAGTATCAGCAGTAAACAGAGTACCAAGGTATTCTTGTTTGTACTGAGTTTGTGAACGGACAGCAACTTGCTCAACTAAGACCATAGATTCTTTATGTCCCATTAAGCAGATACGGTCAGCGCCAGAGTTACCGGCACCGAAGTCAGCATTTGAAGTTACAAATACTGGGATACCGTACAAGTTACCGATTTCACCGTTACGAATTGTGTTGTTAGAGCCAGCTTCACCAATAAATGCTTGTTCGGTGTAACGTGCTAAACCCATCAAAGTGTTACGGCTTGAAGGTGGGATGATGAAGAAACGGCCGTCCATTGGAGTGTCGTTGTCATCAAGACGTTGGATCGTGCGACGGATAGCAGCGTCGGTCAATGCAGCCGCATTGGAAGTTGAGCTGTTATAAGCAGTCGTACCGTTAGAGCCGATGTAAGCAGCGGTTGACGATGCAGAAGTTGCATAGTCGTCGGTGCCAACAGTTGCGCCGTTAAATGCGCGGCCTAAACGGATCAGATCGGTATCAACCTGACGAGCCAAAGCGTAACCAGCATCAGCAGTATAAAACTGACGTAATGAGTTTAATGCTTGGGTTTCGACGATGTCTTCGATCAAACGGCTATATTCATAGTGCTTGTTGATCAAAATCTGAACTTCAGACTCAGTTGCAGCAATCAGCGTAACTGCGTTAGTAGCAGCTTTTGCAGATGCAGAACCACGAGTTGGTGCAGGAACGTGAACAGTGTCACCTTTCTTACCACGGAAGTTCATCTTTTGTATCAGGTTGGCCAATACCAGATTCTTTTTATAGGCCGCAACAATTTCATCACTCCAAATCTCAGGGATAAAATTTGCTGCTGTAGTTACTGTAACGCTATTTGCTGGGCTAAATGCTGTTGCCATGGTATATCTCCTAGAAAGTCAAAAGTTTATTTGACCCTACCCTCAGCATACGCCTGCATGATTTCGTCAGACAGCGCGTCATATCGGGACGGGTCGGTCATTTTCAGCCGAATTAGGTCAGCCCTTCTGTAAACTCTCTTTGAACCCTCGCCAGTACCGCCTGTATCCACTTGCGCTGCTTTCATCGTCTGTTGTCTAGCCTCTTTCGATGACTTTTCAACTTGCTGAGTCTTAATGCCGCGTAACTGTTTATAGGTAGAAAACAACTCATTAGCAGAATCATAGTCCAGCTCAGCGTCTGCTCTCGAATACAAACCAATGCGCACAGGTGAAGATTTCACCCAGTTTGCAAATTCCTGATCGTTTACAAGTTGTACGTAATCAGGGTGGTCTGTCGTTAGTTTTTGCTGAAACTGCATCCGTTTGAACTCTAGGCTAGCTTGCTTGGCCGCGAGTACGTCTGGATGGCTATTAATCGTGCTCTGAATTGCTCTTTGCGGGTCTGCAAAAAAATCTACTTCAGGCTCTTCCTTCTCAACATGTTGTGGTTTTGAAGTGAGGTTCTGCTTGATTAAATCGTCTGCTAATTTACGCACTTCACCGACTTCTTGCGCCTGCCGACCAATGACTTTTTCAGCTTCTTGGTGCATCTTAACGATGTCTTGAACGGACTTATTACGGTACCGCTCTGGTAATTCAGGCTCTACATCAGTGATTTTTGCTTCTTCAGCTTCTAATTCACTTGGCAACTCGTCTTCATTGTCAATCAACATATTAATTTTCCTTTTCCTGCCATCTTTTGGTTCCCAGGATTACACATGAACAGGGCATCTAGTGCTTATCTGTTCGCCTTTTGCTCCGATTTTAACTTGTCTGTGTGTCTTTTGCCAAATCTGGCGTGAGCGGTTGGAAAATGCCCAGACCATCCTTCCAAGTTAAAGTTCGGTGCAGATATAGCGCGGTCGGCTAACTTACCGCACTTGCATTGTACTTGTTTATCTGAAAACTCAGTAAACCGTTCAATGCGTTGTCCACTTTCGCAGACAAATTCATACATCCTTTTCATTTAAGTCCTCATACGCCTGTTCGCTGACCTGTTTCAAGGTTTTCAGCCAGGTTAATATTGATAACTCACCTTTTTTAAATTGTAAATCTTTTTCGTCCGAAACTGTAGAAATATTATTCACGGCTATTGCCATGTTATTAATATCCTCCAGTAAATCTATCCAGCCTTGCGTGGCCATCATAGAAAAACGGTCTTCATAATATTTCTGCAATTCAGGCGTCATGATTCGTAAAGTATGTTAATTGTGCCAGCATCAAACGTATCTGTTCCGTTAACAGTAGTAAAACGTACTCTATCAAGAGGGCCAGAAAGAGAAGGCGACACTCCTTGAGCAAATAGTGTGTAATAGACACTACTTGCATTCATGCTTATTGTTGCAGAACATACCCATGTATTCCCTGTTAATAGTGTAAGAACAAAAGTTCCATATACTAAATTGGCTGCTGCTCCTGATTGAATACCAAAACCTGTTGTAAATGCGACACCACCAGATACATTAGCTCCAGAATAAGTTGAAGTTCCTGTATACCCTGAAGCTGAAATACTTCCTGATCCAACTTGTAATTGAGGAATACTTGTCCCGTTTGTACTAACCCCATTTAGCATTACAGTAATACGCTTTACCCCAGCAGGTATGCCAGTAAAGTCAATGCTAGTACCTGATGTAGAGTTTTGAGCCGTGCCTGACGTAATAGTCGATTCTATAAGCCCAGCTTGTACTTTAGTTAAAGCCATTTAGATTCCTAATGTAGTCTTTATCTCTTCTGGTGTGGCGGCAGCATTAATTGCTGTTTGCATTGCAGCGTACTTATCTCTTATAGCCCGACGAGCTGCTTCAGCTTCAGTCGCATCATTGCCAGGTATCTGTTTCATAATCACAGCGTCTAAAGGCGCAAACTCTTCTTCACGCTTAGCACGACGTATGTCGTGGGCTATGTTCTTAGCTTTAGTTAAATTAATAGTGATCATTCTGCGTACTCCCAAGCATTACGAAATGTGCGATCAGTCGGCACATCTTCGACGTCAATAATTTTAAAGTCTTTGCCTGCTGGTACGTCTTTAGCAGCAATCTGTTCGATAGTTAAGCCACATTCAGCGGCTGGAACTATGATGGCTACACCACCGTCATCTGTTGGGTAAATAATTCTTTGGTTCATAATTAGTCCTTATTAACGGAAGATTGAAGCGCAACAGACTATTGGGTCTACCCCGCCATTTTGCCCAATAGCGTATACTCTAAAACGGATTGCAGAAGATGTCATTGTGTATGTAGAACTGAATGAATCACCAATAACTACCCCCATAATGTAGGACGCCGCCGCGCTACCGAGAGGCCCAGCGTTTGCCACGAATGAATAATTCACATCCGACATAGCAGTAGTAAAGTTTAGCGTGTAATCCCCAACACCATTATCCGTTATAGAACTAACATTCCCGCTAGCTCGAATAGCAACTGTACCTGTACCATTAAAATTCACCCAAGCACGAGCAGAGTAGCTAGGGGCGCTTCCAGAAGCTGTAGTTAAACTATCTACCCCCGCCCAAGTATTATCGCCCCGATGAAAAGTTGTAGAGCTTGGTGTACCAGTAGCGCTTAATTGAGCTATACCAACTGTGCCGTTATTAGGCACGCCAATTTGAACTGGTAAACCTAAAAACAACACACCAATGTTGTTTGTACCTGTCGGTGGTGCAGGCGAAAAAGTTAAAGTCAGACCAGATACGCTATAAGTATTAGGGTTCTGTACTACACCAGATATAGATACAACAATTGAAGTCGTGCTAGCTGGTGCATACGATAAAGTAAACGCAGTTGTAGAGCCATTACCGCTGAACTGATCATACGGAAATGCTGCTGTTGTTGGCTGATTACCTATATAGCTCATCTTAAACCTTTACCTAAATACAGCCAAACAATGATAGTTAGAATCGCCAAGTGCTGAATTTGCAGCATGGTAGTTAACAAACCTAAACGAACCTACTGCTGGAGCAGAATAAGTAGTAGTAGCAGATAAAAATACACTCATTACACCACCATTGTTATTTGATGATGATTGAGTAGGCCCTGTTACAACACTATAGTTAGTATCTGGCATAGCGGTAGCAAAGTTAAAAGTAAATAATCCAACACCGTTATCCGTAATACTTGAACAATTGCCACTAGCGTAAATTGATACTGTTCCTGTACTATTAAAATTAACCCAAGCACGAGCGGAATAAGATGGTGCGCTTCCAGAAGCTGTAGACAATGCAGCAACTGCGGGGGTATTCCATGTATTATCCCCACGAAAAAATGTGGTGCTATCTGGTGTGCCTGTAGCGTCAACACCGACCGCTGGAATTTTACTTAGTGGCATATTAGATTACCTCTTCCCACAAACACGTTTCTTCGTTCAATACGAAATTACCTTCAGGCTTTGGTGGGATAAACGCATCTTTCTCTCTATCGTAGGTAAACCCAATACCAGCAAAGTTTTTACGTAAAGGCGTATTTTCTGGGTGCTGACCGCCAATAGTGTTGTAGCTAGTCTGTATCCACTCACCGGGCGATGTATCAACGAATGTAGTAAAGAACTCTTGTTCAGCAACAATGACCTGAACAACTTTACCGTCGCAAACTTTAGCAAAATGTGAAATTTTAGCTCTCCTTAAAAATGACGAGCGTATTGCCCATGATATTTATTGCGAGCCTCAATAGCTACCAATTCGGCTAATTCAATATCTTCAAAAACACCAAAGTATTTTCTTCTACCATTTACTTGCATAGTAACAGCCCACTTTTTAGCTGCATTATTCCACATTACATTTTTATATGGAGATTTACTATTCTTGTGGTGCTTCCTATTTAAACAATTTTGCTGCTGAGAAACCTCTCTTAGGTTTTCTATTTTATTGTTTAATTTATCCCCATCAACATGGTCAATAATTTTTGGAACATATCCATTTAATAACATGAAAATTATTCTATGTAATGGTCTCGGCTTGCCATCAATAAGGATTCTTAAATATCTTTGTCCTTTAGTTTCAGAACAAACAATAACTTTACCAGTAGATTTTTTAATTAATAAACCATCTTCATGGTATTCAAATAATTCTTTAATTCTTTCAGGAGTAATCATGCTGTGTAGCTCCCAGATGAGGTAAACGTCATGATTGTATTTGATCCACTTGTTGTAACGGTTGGTGAGCCTGTAGTTGTGCCAGTATAGTTTGCTGTTGGAACGGAAATAATAACAATGCCAGAACCCCCTGCGCCACCCGCATAAGCTGTTCCAGTACTTGCATAACCTCCTCCGCCTCCACCACCTCTATTAGCAGTTCCAGCCGTTGCAGTTGCTGTTGTATTACTTCCTGCGCCACCACCCCCAGCCCCACCTGCTCCAGCCGTACCACCATTGTACGAACCGCCGCCACCGCCACCTGCATACGTTACGCTAGAGCCTGATATGGTATTTGCCGTGCCTGCGCCACCTGCACCACCTACCGTAGTCGTAGCAGCAGAACCTACCGCAGATGCGCCACCACCACCGCCACCCGGCTGATTAGCAGAAGTAGCACCAAGACCGCCAGCAAAACCTTGTCCCGATGTGGCTGATCCTACTGTTCCGCTATATGAAGCTCCCCCACCAGAACCGCCTGATAATCCATTTAAATTTGTTGGTGTTCCTGAGTTATAACCGCCGCCTGCTCCACCACCAACAGCAGTAAATCCTAGCCCTGTTGAATTTGATCCACTTGTTCCAGCAAAACCTGATGCAGCCGCACCTCCACCTGCACCACCAGCTCCACCTGCGCCGATTACAAATGAATATGTTGTGTTGGGGAATAGTGCCGCAGTAGAAGCTAAATATCCACCTGCTCCACCACCACCGGCAAATGACGAACCACCACCACCGCCACCGCCAACAATCAAATAAGATGCAATATATGATTTTGCTTGATTAAACTGATACCAAGCTGTGCCGTCATACCACTCTGGATAACCGGTAGTTGAATTCATCCTATACATACCAGTAAGAGGTATGCTTGGCCTTTGTGCCGTTGTACCACCGGGCATTATTGCTGCGCCTGTACCATCCGAATTACCAACGTCTAAACCTTGTTTCCCCACACTACCTGCTTGTGGCGCAATGGTTTGTAAGTTTGTGCTGAGATAACGCACATAGATATTGTTTGTGCCGGATGATGGGGCAGGGGAGAACGTAAGGGTAGAGCCAGAGACAGTGTAATTACTAGGCTGCTGTTCTACGTTATTAACAATAACCAATATGTCATTGACTGTAGCTACATTACGGCTAAGTGTAAAAGCAGTCTGCGAGCCAGTACCACTGAAGGTATCAGTGCCGGGGGCAAAAGCCTGTGATGTAGGAGTATTGCCAATATATGACATTAGGTGATCTCCAACAGAGAGCAAGACACATCAGCGCTAGATGCAACGCTAGTCACAACTTTTAATACATCACCAGTTTGCAAAACAACTTTCTGATCGCCGCCAACAATGACTAATGCAGCGCCTACTGGCACTGTACCAGTTTTGATTAAGTAGTAATCAACCGCTGATCGCGTGATGTACGCATCTGCCGTAATTGGCGATGTAGTCGTATTAGCTACAGACAAACCAATTAATGTAGTTTGCGTAGATGATGGACAAGTGTAAATAGTTGCAGCCGATGTGCCAACATTTTTACTTGGGTAGCTTTTAAAAGTATTTGCCATTTTTTATCCTAACGCAATCGCCATCGCGACTGCCGTACCAGCCGGATCAACTTGTAAATTTGTTTGTGCTGCTGCTACTGTAGTTGCACCTGTACCACCATTTGCAATTGCTACAGTACCAGTGACATTAGCTGCATTACCACTTATGTTGCCGGTAATTTTACTGCCTGCAAGTGATGTAATCCATGTAGGGTCAGCATAACTGCCAGTAGTATAAACACCGTTTGTAACTGTACCAGCATTACCTGCTATATCGCCTGTTATCTTACTACCTGCAAGTGCAGTGATCCAAGTAGGATTTGAGTAGCTACCAGTTGTATATACACCATTGGTAACCGTACCTGCATTACCTGCAATATCACCAGTTATTTTGCTACCAGCTAATGCAGTAATCCAAGCTGGGTTTGAGTAAGAACCTGTTGTATATACACCGTTTGTTACTGTTGCAGCATTACCGCTTATGTCAGCAGCTACTGTGGCTGGCAACGATAAAGTAATCGCACCAGTTGATGCAGATACATCTATTTCATTGGCTGTACCTGCAACACTTAACACACCAGTGTTAGCTACAGTAATTGAGCCAGCACCTTCAGTAATACTGATGCCTGTGCCGTCAGTTAACGTGTGCTTTTCCCAAAGGCTAGTTGACTCGTTATAGATTAATACTTGGCCGTTAGTTGGATTTTGTGCAGATACGTTATGCAACTCATCCATCTCATAGCCATTTTGTACCTTTACATACAAAGTGCCTTGGTTTACATGGCTTCTAGTAACGACAGCTACATAAACTAAGTGTGTAGGAGCATAAGGTTTTGTAGATGTATATGTACCAGCCGTCGTACCGCTCAAATATAATTGAGTACCATCAGCGTATGCTGAAGTATCAATACCGCTGATCTCACCAATTACAACTATGTAGCCATTCTGATTATTCGGTATATCGGCACGAATAACACCATAAGTTTGCGCAGAAGTTGCATCAGTATCTGCTTTTGCTTTTGATACAAGTGCTTTATTGCCTGCTGCGCCGCTAACGTAAACTACTGTGCCTTTAGTAAGCGTTGCGCCAGTTTCATTTCGTACTTGCGCAATTAGATTTGTAACCGCAGCGGTTGTAGCTACCGATAAATCAACCGCAGTACCAACTGTCGTCACTGTTACACTAGCATCAGCAGAAGCAACAGTTGCTACCGCTCCAACATCAGCAGCATTAAGAACTACTGCACCAACTTTACTATTTACTGAACTGACTAAGTTAGTCTGATCAATCTTTTGCCAAGTTGAGCCATTAAATATAGCCCAGTCACCAGTCACCCAGTCAGTAACACCATTCAGATTGGTACTGCCTGATGTACCTACAACGTAATAGTGACCGTTTGTACCTACACTACTTGCTAATGTAGGCGTATTTGTCGACGCATTCCACGTACCTTCATATACTAGGGTCGTAATGTTGCCCCAAGATAGGTCAGTACCGTTAGTCGTTAAGAATTTTCCTGAATTACCCGTTTGACTGGGTATTAGGCTGTCGATTTGCTCTTGTAATGACGCTAAGCTATCAATAACTGCCTGTGATGTACCGCCACCGTTAGCAACAACACGAATTTTCTCTGCTACGTCAGGTGCAACTACCTCACCGACGTTAATTTCACGGCCATTGGACAATGAAATAATCAATGAGCCATCAAAATCTATCTTTGCGTCTGTTACAGACACACCATCCACACCATCGCGGCCATTAAGACCATCACGACCAGGTGCTCCGGCTGGACCTTGCGCGCCGTCCCGTCCTGGACGACCGTCTATCCCTCTTGCACCATCAATACCGTCAACACCATCTTTACCATCTTTGATTTTTGCTACGCGATCTTCAATTGCATTGCCAACTTCGTCGTATCTTGCACGAATATCAGTTTCAATTTTCTTCAATGCTTCAACAACAACGGCCACATTCTGACCGATGCGCTGCTTTTGCATTTCTTTTGACTGCTTAACTGAATCACGAATAGAAGCCAGAACAGCAGTCTGCTGCTCCGGCGTCATGTTTTTAAGGATTAGCTGTTTGGCTAGGCTTTCAACGTCCATTACCTAATTCCTTCTCCAGTTGAGCGAGGAAATCCTCTTCCATACCAGCTACTTTGTTGTTCTTCTCAGACATCTGCATTTCAACAATCTTAGATTTGTTCTTGATGTCAGTTTCTTTTAAAACCAACTCCGCTAATTTCACGCGCTTATTAAACTCGCGATCAGCTAGATCAGCTTGGTTAGGTAGATTAGTTGTGGTTGCCTGCATAATCTTAGCCTGTACTTCTTGCGGCTTTAACTTAGCATCAATGATGGTGCTAACAGCCTCTGCACGATTACGTTCAGCTTGTGAAGTATTAACTGCAATTTGTGCTTGAGCTGCTTGCAATGCCAGCATTTCTTGCATTTGCTGCTTCTGCTGCTGATCAGGATTAGGCTGAGCCATTTGATCCAACATTTGCAGTAACTCTGCACGGTTCGATAAGCTGCTATTCCCAACAATACCTTTCATCAATACTGGCAGAATTGGTGTTGTAGGTCCTAGTGTCTGCAACAACGATATAAATTGCTGTTGTTCATACTCACGCGCAATAATGCCAAGCGTTGCGGTCGGCAAGAAATTCAAGTCAGTCGATGGATAGCGCTCAGGATCAAACTGCATATAACGGAATGCAGCTTTCTTAATAAACGGAATCAAAAAATCTTCTTGGAAGTTCACCAATGTTCGTTTGTATTTTTTGATGATGGAGGCAACCGCCATAGACATACCTGCATTGCCACCGCCATCACGCGACACATTCGTAACCATGCCCTGTGAATCAAGCGTACTCGTCGCTTGCAACAGCATACGTTCAAAATCCTTAGCAGTCGCGATGTTATTGCCATCTGTCTGTCCAAACTTAAATGGATAAAGAATCTCGTTCGGATTGCCGTTGGTCATGAAGGCTTTACCTGGGCGCACTTCAAACTTTGCCCCACGGGGCAAGCGCGTTGCATCCATTGCCATCATTGGCACAGCGGTTAATGCAAGTGAATCAAGATGCGATCTAACTTGTGCATCCATTGATTTCTGCATGTTGTATGCTTTTTCAACCGTACCACGACCTAATAAACGATTCGGCACTGTATCGTCCTGATACGACATCACTGGACGATCTTTCATCATGTACGGATTTTCTTCTGCTTTTAGCAGTTGGCCATCGTTTGCAATAACGATAATGGCTTCCACCATGTCGGTGTACTCTTCTGCCGCAGAATCTTCTGGAAACAGCTCGACAACTTTTTCATTGTTTATCTTTTGTAGATACTCACGTGGTACTAGCCCGTAGTATTTTAGGAGTAGTACCTTCTCGTCTTGATACTGACTGGCTTCTTGAGTTGGCTCTAAATCGGTATCATCATATGTCGGTGTGATATCCACTTTACGATAGATACCACGCTCAATACCTTCAACCACTTTGTGAATCGATATGTACGACTCAATGGCCACACCCATACAATCGTTGATCTCAGTACCGTTCGGATCAAACAAGAAATTCTTAGGATTTACCGGCACTAACTTTACTGCAATGCGGGGCTTTTCCATTACGCCAATTGCAGCTTGGCCTACTTGGCCAGGGATAGGTTGCATCGATGGGATGTACTCAGTCTCAGTTTTGACGACGATCTCGCCAATACCTGTGCCATAAATCTCAGCTAGCAATTCGATCTGATCGATTGCTTTCTTGATCTTGTCTTTCTTAAAGTCTTCTTCTAACTGCGCTTTGATCTGCAATACATCAATTTCAAAGTTCTCATCTTTGACATTGTCTTCAATGTCAAAGAATTCGCCTGAGCCAAAGATTGCTTCCATGATTTCAGCGTGGCGTGTTTCCACCGCCTGCTGTGTAGCTGGCGTAATTACGCGGCTGCGTTCTGAATCACGGGTCTTGTCTTCGGCTGCCCACTCACCACGAAAGATACGTTCGTATTCTTCCCATAGCGGTAGGTAGTTAGCGTTACGCCAGTCGCGCCAGCGGTCGCAGTGATCTACAACGAACGAGACTAGTTCCTTGTCGTTCTCTGTAGGTTGGTCAAAATCGTTTTGTTCCATGTCATACCCCGGCGATAATGTCTATTGGTTCCCACTGATCATCGTCATTTTCCTCAAAGTAGGATGTGACGGCTAGTTGATCAATGTAGGACAACGCATCGGGCAAGTCGTCGTGAACGCCTTGCGCGGGGAACATTAGGAGCTGATCTGTAAAATCGTCCCAGTCTTGTTCTTGGTTCAAAATTATCCGGCCATGCTCAAATCGGCCTTGCAGCGCCCAGATGATACGGTCGGTTTTTTTCCTATTTCCGTGCGTCAGATCGATAATGTGGGAATATACATTATTCTTACGCATTAAGTCACTCAAATACGGTAAAACCGCATTCTTTAGCGCTCCGCGCTCAATCCCCACCGATATCGGCCTGTATTTCCTAATTGCTAGCAGTATTTTAGCCGCAGTTTCGCGAATATCCCAGCGTCCATGCTCAATTTTTTCAACGTACCACTTGCCGTCGTCCGTTACCTTGACGATTGCTATTGCTGACTCATCCAGCCTCTTC
Source organism: Ophiocytium majus (assembly GCA_032358315.1). NCBI lineage: Eukaryota > Xanthophyceae > Mischococcales > Ophiocytiaceae > Ophiocytium > Ophiocytium majus. The sequence continues at coordinate 26,107 of JAULBY010044998.1, forward strand.
TTAGCATTGGCCGCCTGCTTAGCCACTTCTTCGAATCCGGCCAAGTCGACAGCGACGAAATAGCTGCCATACTCCGGGACCTCGCCATACTTGAGCCACTCTTCTTTAAAAATATCCGAACCGGCGTTGTCAAAACTTGCCAAATATTCCTGTTTAAATGCAAACGAACTAAGAGTCTTTTTTGCAGACTCAATCTCAACTGGGTCGATGAGCGGATTGTCTTTTGTCGTGAAATGCCAGCTTTTCCAATCCTCATTGTCTTCATCCTGTCCTGACTTGTACAAGTCGTAAAAGAAATTCCTGCCTTTGGGTGTGCCGATAAACATGGCACGACCTTTCTTGTCCGATAGTGACGCTCGGATAACCTGTTCCCACGCTTCTGGCTTAATATCCGCCACCTCGTCCAGCACCGCATACGTCAATGACACACCGCGCAGGGTGTCCGGGCGATCAGCGCCTCGCACATAAATCACCGCGCCGTTAATTAGCGTGATGTCCTGATTGTTGATGTGACTGGCCTGAATAACTTCACGCCCTAGTTCTAAAAGCACGTTCCAGATAATCTGCCGCGCCTGACCGTTCGTTGGCGCCACATATAGCACCGCCGAGCCTGGCGGGCAACGCAAACCCTCAATCAGTAACGTAGTGGCCGCAAGTCTAGACTTTCCGCATCGCCGTCCGGCTGCGACGACTTTAAATCGCGTTTGATCAGCAAAGACTTCTTGCTGCCAAGGCAGGAGCGAAAAGTTAAGATCAGCCATTAATCGGGTGCTCCGAACGGATCTTTGTACATAAACGCGGGCTCTGGTGTGGTCGACTTCATCATATCGTAGTCCATGACCTGATGCACATACTGATCCCGCGCATTCAATTCGTCACTCGACTTGTAAATTGGCCACTTGCCTGCGTCGATGTCTTTCTTCCAAATCTTCCACAGCTCGCCTTCGTCCGTCACAACCTTACCGTTGACAAAGCCCGGCACCGACACGAACTGGCCTTTGTACTTGCCAGACGGCACTTCGATGCCTGTCGAGTAAATCGTAATCGGGTTGCCGTCGGCGTCGCGGCCAGGGTTGGCCATGTTGGCGCGGTGATACGTCACCTTGTTCAATTCCTGTGGGGTTAGCCCCATTCGGGTGAGTATGTCATCCATCGACGATATCCTTAATCTCTGGCGCGCCGATGCCGGTGATGTTAATCGTAACCGCTCCGCGCTGGGTCTTCTCTTTATCGAACATGCTGGCTGGCAGCGTTCTGTCCATACACATTTTCAACGCCGCCATTTGACCTGGGTGCGTGTCGTCCAACGCGATGTCAATCACTTTGGCAACCACGTTCGTTCCCTTGTCGCTTAGCAACATGGCTTTCAACTCTTTTAGTCGCTGGTTGTCCGTTTTAGGCAGCTCGGTTGGAACTGAACGGTCAGCAATAATAGGTGTTTTCATGGCTTGCATTCTATCGGCTTTTTTGCTAAATAGGTAGTTGTCTTTTTGGAAAGTTACTTTTTACCTTTTGGTGTGGGGAAGCGGGTGGCCCAAATAATATAACAGTGGACGACCCCCTCCCCCCTATGATGTCAATCTGATAACTGTCAACTTGATAACATTAGCAAAAGGTTAACAGCTTTGGGCTTGAATACAGACCGCTCACGGGCTTCAGCTTTGAGTTGATATCTAGTAGCAGACCGACTCGCGTTATACGCATGCGCGCGCGCTAAAGCGGCTTTGTGCGTGAAGCAAAAGCACCTTTCAGCACCTACCTACAAATTATCTTAAATTATCAAGAAAGCAATTAATGTCTTGATCTGGTGTATACCCGCGAAGGTATAGAGCGCGGTATATATCAAGCGCGGTTTTGAATCCTTGCGAGATATCGCCTTCTCCTGCGCTCGCTAATATAGCGCGGGTCGGTTCGTCCAACTTGCGTGTGAAATAAACAGTATTCGCGCTTGCGGGTCGTCCTGCTGGCATTGTTATCCTTTTGCTATGTGGGTCATGTGGGTCATGTGCCCATCGATTTTAAATCGCTGGCGACTCACATACAGTGGTTTTACTGACTACTGTATACAGTACAACATAACATCTAATAAATAAAGGGTACATGACCCACAAAAGACAAAAAGCTAGATTCTAAGCAGCTTTTAGCCCCGTTTTTGTGGGTCATTTACGCCCGTGCAAGTGACCCACAAGATGACCCACATGACCCACAAAATGCGCTTTTTGCGCCCGTGCAAAAATTCTTGTCTCTATCTGTAAAACAATTTTTGAAAAAAAACACCCTAAATTCTGCACACTTGTAAAAAAATGTTTTACAACTGCAAAAAGTTCGTGTACATTCTGCTTAATGGTTGATCACTTAGAGCAGCCAGTAATCAAAACAGGAGAGAGAAAATGATCGTTCAAGTTGAAATCAAAAGCGTTTACGGTGCAGAAAAAATCTACCCAGTCTGCGCAACTGGCAAGCTCTTTGCAGATATCGCAGGCACAAAGACTTTGACCCGCTCGGTATTGCAGACCATTAAATCTTTGGGCTATTCATTAGAGATCAAACAAGCTGAGGTGCAATTATGAAAATATCAGAGATCATCGCGGGCTTATTTGTAGCGGCTGTTTTTTACGTGTTTTTAGTAGCATTATTTTTATTCTAAGGAGAGAGAAAAATGGAAAAATACAATGGTTGGACGAACTACGAAACATGGCGCGTCAATCTGGAAATATTCGATGGTTTTGACCCGACCGAGTATTACTCAGAATTTAATGCAGATGAACCCTATGAGCTTGGCGAGAACCTGAAACAGTACGCGGAAGAGGTGATTTTTGAATGCGCGGAAGTGCCTTCAGGCTTGGCGCAAGATTACGCCCGTGCATTTTTGCAAGCGGTCAACTGGTACGAAATAGCGCAGCACATGATTAACGATTACGAGGTGAGCGAATGAAAACTTTTGATTTTCCCGTTGCTGTCTATAACCACGAAAAAGAGGCTTACTGGTATCTCTACTCACTGGAAGAGATGGTTGAATTTTTAAACGAACATGACGAATTTTTTACCTATAAATGCGAAGAGGTGAGCGAATGAATTACAGAGAATTTAATGCCTTTATAGAGTCAGCCGCTCAGCACCTATCAATCAGCGAGGATATAGTTTTCGAAATCATGCGCAGCGGAGATGAGGATGCAACATACAACCGCTTTGGGGCTGAGTACACAATGGTCAGAGATGCAGAAAATATCTGGAAAGATGCAAAACGCTTTTTTGGGGGTGAAAAATGATTTATGAACCGATAGAAAAATTCAAAGAGCAAGCGGGGCTTATACCGTCTTTAGATACTCATAGCTCAGATACGGGCGACTATATATTGGTTAATTTTGACAAGGGCGATGAGGCGGGCGGATACGCTCGCATCCGGCTAGAGGATGGTTTTCTATATTTTGAGTGCATTAATGTGCATGGCGACATATTTGCAGAGCAAGTGATTCATTGCAGCTCATTTCACACTAGGAGATAAAAAAAATGAGAACCAATAGCGAACTATTAGAGCGTGCCTATGGCATAGCAGAAGCGCATTTTTACTCAGATGACGAGTGTGAAATTGCTTGGGAGCCATTCGAGAATTTTAGTGACGAGGATTTAAAAGACCAGTTGCATGATTTAGCGCAAGTTATTTTGCAGGCCATGTTATGGGCGCAGGGGGCAGAAAATGGATGACTTCTATGCTGAAGCCAACGCGGCTTTTTACAACTGGGAAATCAAGCACCCAGAAAAAAACCTGAGCGATGATGACCGCTTAATCTGGTGTCATGGTTATGTTGCTCGCTTAATTGAAAACGAACTTAAGGAAATATCATGCAAAAATTAATAGTCGAAAACACACATTACACCCTAAAAAATGACCGCGATATTATCGCCTTCGCTAAAAAGGCGAGAACAAAACCCCGCGCTCGCGTGCCTAAACAAGTGGAGCGCAGTTTTCCAACTTTTCAAACCACGATAACGACAGCCGAATATATCGAACGTTATCAGTTGATGAATAGGCACGGCTTGACCTACTGGGAATTTAACCACGCTCAAAATGAAGTGACCGCGATGTATGACCCAGATATTCCATTAGTCGAGGTGTTTAATGACTGATGAATTGTACTGGCCGCAAAATTTAGAACATTTTAATTATGCGGATAAACTAGACTGTTTTATGAGCTATGAAGCGCCCGATTTAGAGTGTAACTATCATGGGGCTGCGTATTTGATCCACGCTTACGCGGGCGGGGTCGATATAACAGACTTTTTAGACGAAAATATTGTCAAACATATAGAAAGCGAGGCTTTATGCTCTTATGTCTCGAACTCTTAATTATTCTACTGGTGATCGTGTTAAGATAATCGCTCTCTCTCCTGCGCTCTCCTCTGTAGCGTAGGATTCAGCCCCGCTCTATAGCGGGGTTTTTTTTATTCGGACGTTTTAACGGACGGATCACTTGATCTTCATTATTGCGGACGGCAATTCCTCAACCATCCTGCGAAGCTCGGTTTTACTTTTTCCGACCATGTCAGGAGCAACAAATAGCTGTTTCTTGGTCTCAAATTCGCGGGATTTAATGCGCCCTATGTCCTGCCAGCCAGCCTCACGTAGCGCGTGCAATAGCGCAGCCTGTGGGACTTTGACACCAGTTGGAGCGATGCCCGCTAAGCGGTCACAGAGGGCAAAAAACGGTGAACCGATAACACCTGACGCAAATTCACCTTTGCGGCTTATGATCTGCTCAACTAAGAATGATTCAGCCGTTGATCTGCCCTGATCGATCATTATCGCTTTTGCTTCTGTCATTGGTGGAGGTGCTGATGGATTAAACGCTGACACATCCCGCGTGGCTAAGTAATGCGCGACCGTCTCAAACCCTGATTGCCGCTCGTAGTAATTCCATAGACGTAACGCCTCCCTTTCATCAAGACGACCAGCCTCTGCCCATAAGCAAAACCATCTACGATCATCCGATGGAATGCTGATTGCCGCACGTTCATTGGAAAACGCGATAACAAAAACGCGATTCTGTGCCATGTATGGGTGCAAGCCTTTACGGTTCACCATCAAAAACTCAGGCGGTGCTGCAATAATTGGTTTCAACGCATTTTCTAATGCGCGTCTATCCTTAGCTTCTGATTGCCGTAACTCCGCGATTTCCATCACTTCGCATTCAAGCGCGTAACCCCACTGCGAATTCAAGTCTTCATTTTTAACGAGCGAGCAATTCGCCTTTGCCGCACCACCTATTGCCCAGAAAAACGGCGCTAGCATACTGTCTTTGCCGCTTCCAGGATGCCCACCGATTAAAATCGCGTGGTTGATCTTATGCGCGGGAAATTGCACTTTGTGCGCCAACGCATTTAAAAAATGCTCGCGCTCAAAATCAATTGGGATCATGCGTTCGACGTGTTTGAGCCATATAGACGCATCGCCTGCCTTTGTGGCTGGGCGTGCATCTTTCCATCGATTGCCATACTTCTGGCCATCACGATAGACTAAGACATCAGCGCCCGCCGCGTAAGTGATGCCGACTAGCGCATGTGCGCCCTGCTCCTGTCTATTTTCGTCAAACGACGTAGCCGCTTCAACTTGCCGTCCGTTATGGATCGATCGACAGGATATGTGCCGGAAAAGTGCGTTGAAAGTAGATCGAGAAATTTCTCGCCGATCATGTAAATCAAAGTAATTTTCATCATCTTGGACATAAGCAAACCTTTCAAACCATTGCGATTTCTCAATACGGCCTAGCTCTCGCCGCTCCACCTCTGCAACAATCTTTGCTGCATCATCTTTAAACATCTCAGTCGGCGTTAATTTGGACAATGCCGCGTCCATTTTCTGCGCGAGTAACTCGTCCCGCAGTCCAGGCTGGTGTCTCGGACCACCATTGGCCGCTACCCAATCTAAGAAAGTGCCGGAATCGAAGTCGATGCAATGGCTATGCAGGCAGCAATATGCGCGATTCGCTGGCATGTAACGGCCTTCTGGGTTGCCGTCTGTGTGCTCTGCATTGTTTGGACAGATCACGCCTGCCCAGCCTTCGTTATTCGGTTTAGTCAGTAGCAGGCCATTATCTGATAGCCACTTCATGACGTCATCGCCGCCATCATCCGTTAGACGTATCGGGTTTGATTGCAGATTGACGCCTTCGACTGGCACAACATTTAGCGCCTTGCAGATTTCGTCCAGTGTGTATTCGCGTTCAGGATTAAAGTGCGCAAGCGTAGCTTCAAAATTATCGCGGCCTGGCTTTAAGTTAACCGAGCCCGGCAAACGGAAATTACGCACTGGATTGCAGGCGCCAGGATCAGTGTAACCAGCGTCAGCAATTGCGCGTATTGCCGCAGCAAAGTCTTCTTTTGTAGGTTGTTCTGAGAAAGCGTAACCCCACTGGAACGAGCCTGGAGACGTTTCCATAATCCATGTCGGATCAAGTGGTGGCTGTTTTGACTTGGTGCCGATGTCATCCAACATCATCACCAAAATATATTGGCAGTTTGCCGCACTGGCGCTCACTTTGCCGTTAAAACGATCGACGATAAAGCTCGCCGTATTGCCGTACCAAGCCTCACCGGCCTTGCGTTTGTGTGTCGGCATGTATGCAGGCCATGTGCATTTAATAGCGCCGTCAGCGTGAAATTGCATCTCACCATTTTGCAAAATCGGTTTTTGGCGTACAATTAATGCCGTCTCTCCTTCAGGGGCAAGTGAAATTAAGTAGTCAATGAATTGCATGTAATAACCTCCAGTAGTTGGCGCCCTGTCTAACCCACAGGGCGTTTTTATTTGCCGTATCGGCTCATTGTCTCGACTTCAGCCGCCAATGGGATGCCTTCTGCCCAGTCTGGCGCAGTACACATGGCGGCTTTCAGTTTATTTTGTGCTTCAGGATCGGCAGTCTCTAAAACAATTTCATCATGCACATGCAGCACGATGTCATCTAATTGGCGTAAAGAATGCCGTAACAAATCGTTGGCGATTGCTTGCGTTATATTCTCACAGGCTAGACCTTTCCACAATCTCGCTCTTGGCCATTCGGTAGCGTCAGCCGCAGGTTTCCATGACGCTTTCAGATAGGAAATACCATCCGCCTCTAATTTAGCGAACGGATAGCAGAGGATGCGCCCACTGGGCAGCGCATACCATAGGTGTTGACCGTCAAACAGATAAGTCACTCGCCCAGCCTTAAATTCATGGCCTGGATTGCGCATGGCACGGGTGTAGGCTGATTCTAGCTTCTGCCAATAGTTAACTGCCCACTGGTTAGCTCGACGCCACGCATCGACGATTCGACGCGCGTCAGATTCAGCCGTATGAATGCCGTAGTTGCGCCCCATTGCCGCAAAGGCGCCAACACCACCGGCAAAACCTAGTGACAGAATAGCGACCTTGCCGATCTGGCGCTGATCTTTGTCAACGTCTTCTTCACGTACGCGGAAAATTCCAGCCGCTTCACGTTTGTAAATATCCTTGCCTGAACGAAAGACATCCAATACTGACTCGGCGTCAGGATCAGCCGATGCCCAGGGCGTGACACGCGCTTCGATTGCAGACCAGTCAGCGACGACAAAATGCTTGCCATCAGCCGGTATCAATGAGGGCCTGAGCATTCCCCTGAGAACATCTGTAACCCGCTTTCCAAATCTTGGGACGATTGCGTGTCCACGAACCATAGCGTGGCGCACGGCCTCTGGCTCGGCGGCACATTTTCTTGTGAAATTGTGTACCTGAGCTCCGTAACTTGATGCGCGTCCAGTAGCTGAGCCGCCAGCGAAGACGAACGCGCCGCGAACGCGATGATCTTCTTCGTCTGCAAGGCCGCTAAGCCTGCTGAACTTCGCAACCGACGACGCCCAGAGGTCATCGGCGCACTGTATAACTTCGGCCACATCGGACGGAATCTCATCTTTATTCTCCTCAGCGAATGCTAATAAGTTAGCACGTACACTCTTATCGATGCTGTATTTCTTCTCACCATCTTTATAGACGACCATCAACTTCAGAGCTTCTTCACCTACACGCTCCATCACCCACTTTTTCATGCGTGGGCTGCGAACAGAAGTGATATCGCCTTTTGTGACATCTTGCACGATACCTTCAATCTCTTCGAGCTCAACAGACGCGTATTTAATTGCCGCTTCAGCCAATGGCACGTCAAGCAGCACACCACGATCGTTGATTCGTTCGTTGACGTGATAGTCGCCCAATTCCTGCTCAGACAATGGACGCATAGCTTTACTGATCTCGCGCATGGTGCGTACATCTTGCTCACAGTACGCAACCATCTCATCCATTAGCTTAGGGTCGTCATTAAACGTACCATCAGCGCGAGGTATGCTTAACAGCCTAATTAATTGATTGCCGCGATGATCCTTGCGCATGTTGGATGACAGCGCACGACCGATATCCTCTAAGGAACCGGGAAGACAGTTAGCGCGAGCTTGCGCTGCTGTGCAGATAAATTGTTCAAGCCTGAAATCCACTTGAAGGACATACCAGAATATGAGCCGCTCAAAAGCGGCATTATGTGCATAGACCTGGCCAGTATGGGTACGTACGGAATCGGGGAAAGGCTGGGAAGGGAGCCAGGTGACAACCTCATCGTCATCAAAGGCGTAGGACATACATAGTACATCCGTGCTTGCATCTTGCGCATAGTTATAAACCCCGCGTGAAGGTAAGTCGCATTTGCTGCGCGTCTCGAAATCTATCCATAATTTTTTCATAGTAGTTAGGCGGGGTACTCGCTGCACCTTTCGGCATCCGCTTTCCCCCTAAACCATTATGCGCGACGACGACGTGCAGGTTCAGCAGCTTCTACCTGTTTAGGGGCTTCAGTAGCTTCACCATCCATGCCAATCCATTCGACAATCTCAAAGACTGGCGTAAAGATACGGCCATAAGATTTATGTTGATAGTGATCTTTCTTCAAACGCACCACTGGTACGGGCTTAGATTGATCCTTCTCAACTTGCTCAGCGATTGCCACTGCTAATGTTTGCACTGCGCGCTTGCCGCCTACAGAAGTCGTTGTGAAACGCGCTTCTAAGTCTTTATCGCTTCCAGTCGTACACTTCAATGACATACCTACTTGCGCTTCCCAACCTTTCTTTGCACCTGCTGGAGCTGGCTCCAACTCAGGCAGTGGCTCAGATACAGGAACCATCTTCTCGCCAAGTACAACAGCATCACCCCAAGCAATAAAACCTTGAACGAAGCTAAATGGGTTTACTGCCCATAAAAAATCATCGTCAGTTTCAGTTTGGTCTGCGCCGTATACCCAATGGCCGGTCTTATCCATCTTGATAATGACAGCACCAACTTGCGCGATATCTTTTTCAAATGCACGCAATGCGGTAGAGAGGGAAGTTACTGGAGGGAGGTTTGCTAATTCAAATGCCATGATATTTTCCTTTACTGTAGTTTAGAGAGGGCAGCAGTTAATTGCTTCCCGATTTGTAACACCGCTGGTCTTGGATCAGTATCCAATGCCAACGTACTGCCCGAAGAAATCGATACAACTAATTCCTTCGGTAATTCTTCGCCGATCTTTTTTAGCATCTTCTCGGCTTGCGCTGGAGAGATAACTTCCAGCTCTTTGTATGGTTCGACAAAAGATTTTAACAGAAACTCTTTTGCCTTCTCTTCATCCGTCCACTGACGTGTGCCACGCTTAGCGACTAACTTATAGCCTGGTACTGCATGACCATTCTCTAACATCTGAAACGCTAGTGCACGTAAGTCTTTAATGTAGTCTTCAATCACATCGGCTTGTGCTAACTGCATTCCAATCTGATCAGCAGGTAAATTTGTTAGCTGCACTTTCAATGCACGCTCAACTGCGCCAGTCATCTTAGGGCAAATTGGTTTTGCTGCACACCATCTGCAATGCTCACCTGTTTCCATCTTAGGCTCAGGCCATGATGATTCACGTACAGCCGCAGCTAATTCCTGCTCAAATTGTTGTACTCTTGCAGGCGTTGTTACCCAACGTCTTACCATTGGTGGCTGCACGATAATACATTCGATTTCTTTTGCGTCTTTAAATACCCACTCTACTTCTTTAGTTCGCATTGCTGCTGCTGCATAAAATAACAACTGTGGATTTTCTTCTGCTTCAACGGTAACCCCATCACCAAACTTCCAATCCAAAACAATAGCACGATCGCCAATGCGACCCAGCAAGTCAGTTGAACCAAATACGCCAGGAAGAAAATCACCGAATCCCACTCTAGATTCGACCACGTATTCCATAGTCTGTTTAGGGTCGATGTCATTGAGGGCTTCGAGAGCGGGAACAATCTTCTCGTCATATAAATCCTGTGTCAAAACTTGATCTTTGTAAGTTGCGCCAATAACTAGCTCACCACCATCCAGAATTTTAGCTATGACGTCATGCAATAGCGTGCCACGATCTGCGTGTTCGCTTGACGGCTTAGGCGGCATCTTAGCAACTAAGGCCACTGATGCGGGGCAGTTAATTACCCGCTTGGCAGTCGATCCACCGACGATATTAGAGTGATTCATCTCATTTCCCTCCTGCTTTGGCTGCAACACGCTCCATAGCGTCGCCATAGCTCATATCTAACGCTTTTTCTATCAAAGCCAAAGATGAATCAATGATTTCATCAAAAGTACCTGGCTCCACTTCTTTAATGACGTTTAGCGTTATCTTTGCATCTTCCAACGCATCGATGTCTGCGCTGTTTACTTTGTATAGCAAATCAATATCTGTTTGGATGGTAGAAGCAAGCGGTTGTATCCGGTCAAACATTTGTTTTCCGCGAGCATAAAAATCTTTGTTTTTTCCTGTGCTGTTGTCTTTCATACTGTACTCTCCTTTACTGTTTGAGCCTCCACTGTAACACGAAAATAATTGTTGTGCAAAAGTTTTTTAGGGTATATATTTGAGCCATGTTAGAAAAAGAAATTGAAAAACACTTGGAATGGACTGTCGAGCGCATGGGCGGCAAGTCGTGGAAGTTCACCTCGCCTGGGCGCAAGGGTGTGGCTGACAGGATCGTTTGCCTACCGAATGGCGACACATGGTTCATAGAATTAAAGCGCCCTAAAGGTGGAGTGCTGGCGCCATTGCAAGCAGAGTTTAGAAGTCAAATGGCGTGGCTTAAACAGAAGTACGCATTACTACATACAAAGGAAATGATTGATGACTGGGCTAAACAGAAATGACATTACCCGCATGGCTAAAGAAGCTGGTTTGGA
>JAULBY010044999.1:0-12755 GCA_032358315.1 Ophiocytium majus
GCTTACCAAGCGCCAGGCATCAGCGCTAGAGGACCGAAGACCGTGAACCTGCACTGCACGCAATGTTACCCCCCCCCTCTATCTATGTACGTACACGTTACTACGGTGTTTTTTGCAGCAGCAACAACGCAGTACGGAAGCGGTACATCCGGCAGCAGCAGGGTGGGGGTATGTGGAGTACTGTAGTGAGGAAAGGCAGGGTACGTCAACGGGCGACGACTCGGCCACACGTGTGCTTGCCTGAAGGGAGGCCCGCTGTAGGCTGCTCTTCCTGCGTGCACTGGGGAGCAGGGCCCAGCTTAGCAGCACCGCCAGGCTGCCACAGGCACTGAGTGCACTCGTAGTGATGCTGGCGGCCAGCAGGATGGATGCCTCGCTGTCGGCCAGAGGCTCGTGGTGCCTCACAGCATGTGGTGACGGCGCCGACATGGCTCGACCGCCGCGTGCAAATCAGTCGCTGCGGTAGCGGCCGCTGCGGGCGATGCACATGTCTACAATACCTACGGAGAGCAGGGCGCGGGGGGCGCGGTTGCGTCGCGCTTGTGTCTGCGCAAGCACCAGTTCCCCGTTGCACAGAACTGTCCTTAGCGTGTGTATGCACACGCGTTTACACATGTGTGTACAGACATTGATGCCACTGCGGTCAGTAGGAGAGCAGTTCTAAGGCAAAGTTTGGCAAACGCCATCCATTGAAGCAGCAAGCAGTGGAGTGCATGCACTGACCGCGCGCGTAGAGCAGACAGTCCCCGCGCCTCGTCACTGGCGTTGCAAGGCGCAGTGCCACACACTCACAGGGCGCTCTGGAGCAAACGGCTCTGCACCACCGCACGCAGCTGCAATGGCAAGTGCAACCAAGCGGATGGTGCGGCTGCTCGGTGTGGTCGCGGCGTGCTGCTGCTGCTGCCGTCCGGCGACCGGCAGCCCCCCCGTGCAGCCCCAGGGCAAGCTGCAACAGCTCTCTCGACCTAACGCCACCTTAGGAGGCGCTGACGCGCGGCTATTGCGAGGGGGCTCGTCTTTGCCTACAGCTTTGGATCGGGTGAGCCAGCGCACACACGCGTGTCTACGGTTGCGGTTGCACTGCGCACTCAGCTCCTGCGCCCGCCTTGCCGCTATGCGCGCATTGCATCCTTACAGCAGCAGCAAGCACGGTTGCAACTCCAGCTCAGGCACCTGTGGCCCGCTAGTGGACCACTGTGTGGCCCCTGGTGTGGTCCCGCGCGCCCTTGAGGCAGCCAGGCGCTGTTGCACTGGGTAGTCAGGGGCTGGTGGTCGCGCGCTGTTGCGGGTGCTCGGGCATTGCGCTTAAGTTGGCGTCCCGCATCAGGCTTGCGATTGCCCCTGCATTTCACTGGCTGCTCACATTAGGCTTGCAACAAGTGTGAAACGCTTGCCTGGGTGGAGCAGCCGCAGCCGCAGGTGCAGTGACCGCAGCCGCAGTACACCGCAGGTGCTTCGTGCTGCAGGCGCTTCACTTATATGGTGCGTGTCCATTGTACATTATAAGCAACAGCAGCGACGAAACGCATGATCACCTGCACGGAATTATCCCCCAATATGCCACTGCAGCCCCAAAGTGCAAAGCAACATGACACCAAAATATCGCATGGTAACAGCTGCCATAGCAGACTTGATAACCGAAAGCTGCTGTTGTGCATGTTTGTGCCGGGATATGTTCCAATGGTTCAAGCCTGTAGGTGCATGCAGTGAATTGCACAGGCAGCAGCAGCACAGCTACGGCCACCCTCACTAAGTGATGCTGCTAGCGACGAAACGCATGATAACCTGCGCTACCTACCGCGCGTGTTTCCGCGCTGGTACTGGGCTAGTCAGTAGTCAGTATGTTGCCGGCACCATTCCGGCAAGCGGTTTACGTTTGCCGCAACCCCCTGCTCCCCTCTAACCCATGCCACAGGCATCACAGCAGGCGGAAGCTGCGGGCGCGCTTAGCATAGAAGTCAAAACAGACTGGAGCGCGGATGTGCAGCCAGGGGGAGCAGGGCAGGCTGCAGCGGGAGCACCCCAACAATCATTCCCAGGAGCAGCATCACAGGAGGAATTTTCGTCTGCGGCACGGAAATTGCAGCGGTCTGCGTGGGTGGAGCCCCTGCTGCGGCCGGACAGGGGGCGCTTTGTGCTGTTCCCCATAAAGCACCCAAAGCTGTGGGACATGTACAAGCAGGTGCGGCGATTGGGAGCATATGCTGCGCAACGAATGCGACAGAATGTATGCAGTTGGACATTGGCTCAACTGTGCTATAGTACATACTTCGAAATATTATATATGTACTTGGTATATAAAGTACTTGCAGTAGAGTAGTACAATAGTGCTATTGATAGTGGCATTTGCGAGCTGCATGGTGTGTGCAGCGCGGCATGGTTGGGCATAAACGCGCTTGCGGCTGGTGCCTTTGCAGTGGCAGGTTTCAGTTACACTGCGTGCTAACAGTTACTACAGTAGCACCTGTGCAAAAAAGGTGTATTTGGGTCTAAAGTGAGGTACTGCCGGCACGGCATTGCAGCTGAGCACCACACGCATCGTTTTCCAGTGCCGTTTTGTCTGTTAGTGGAATGCATCACTTGCAGTGGCAGCACCGGCCTGCCATTACAGCATGCTACCTCAACTACTTTGCAGCAAGCATTGGGTACTGTAGACGTGCATGTGTTGCACTATAGTCTACTACTGAAGTTTAAGCTACCGGTACTTAGGCAAGTATGTAGCATGAAGTTTTGCACCATTCTACGCTACTGCTGCTGCAGGATGTTGGTACTACCACCGCCGCATATATACAGTCAGCAGTGCCATTGGTTGTTGCTGGCAACAGCAACACACTATTTGCACTGTCCTGGTTCCAGCCTGAGCAAGGGATAATGTCACAAGGAATGCACCGTACGCCCTTACCTCTGGGCCACTAGGAGTCTTTGCTGTAGCAGTGCTCAGCAGTTGCAACAATTATTCTATCCCTGCTGGCCAGCTGGTGTGGTTACGGAAAATCGTCCAGCGACTCTGTAGGGAAGGCCCTGTCCGGCTGTTTTTTTCACTCATTTACTTTGCACTGTGCCGGCATGGCAGCAGCTCAATTACCTAGAAGTATAGTATTGGCCCACTTCAAACATAAGTCAGCAGTATCACTGCTTGTGCAGCAGCGACTGCTCCTCAGCTTGGCCTGCCTGTACAAGGTGGGGTGCAGGGCATTCACCATGCATGATGGGCAGCTAGCTGACCACATGAGTTCCTGTTTTGTGGGTCTGTCACATTAGGCTGAGGCCGCTTTCTGGACTGCTGACCACATGAGTCCATGTTATGACTCTGTACACTAGGCAGGGGCTTGTTTATGGCTGCTGACCACATGAGCTCTTGTTTGGTGGGTCTGTAACACTAGGCGGAGGCCTCTTTCTGGACTGCTGAGGAAGTGGACATAAGCCAGGACTTGTCAGACTGGGCAAGCCTGAACTCGCAGGAGAGGCACTTCATCAGGTGAGCCTGCTGCCATACCATGCTGAGTACAGCAGAGCAGAGCTGTCAAGTGGAGATGCATGTGGGGGGCAGTCAGCAATGCTATAGTGCTGGTCGGCATGCAGCGGCTCGCGGGCTGTCACAAGCGCGTGCTGGGCGCAAGCCAGCCTATGCACCTGTATGTGCGTGGGTGTCTCAATGACAGAAGCTGCAATCCGTACCTCTACTCATGCCTGCGCTGTTGGGGCAGCCTGTTGCTGTGCTGAGCGTAATAGGAATGGGGTCTTTACTCTTGTTCAGCCTGTTGCCGACGAGTTTTTCTGTGCGGCTGCATGGTAACCTGTTACAAAGCACGGTGTTGGTGCCTCTACTGTCACTCTCTCTACTGAATGCACGTGTACGTTTACGTGCTGGCTGGTGTGCTGCTGAGCAGCATGGTGCTTGCATTTTTTGCGTCTTCGGATGGCATCGTGATGGAGAATCTCGTGCACCGCTTCTGCTCTGAGGTGAGTATGACACATGTAGTATACTGATGGGCTGCAGCGAGTTTATGTCAGTTATACGCCATCTACCATAAATACATACAGCGTACCATGTATTCATGCTTCATAAGTATGATTGTATCTATAGTTACGGCACACATACACATGTATCGTGGTTTTGGGCGTACAGGTACCGCGTAGCTAATGGTATTTTATAAAATCTATAGAGGACATTATACGACATGACCCATCACTACACATCGCAACACATGTGCTGTTGCCACCTCTGCCCACACACGGCACCAAGTACCTTGGCAAGCGGGTGTAGCAACACCAGCCTATGGCTGCTGTGGGGGCAGTACACTGTACTGTGCATCTGCCGTGCAAGAGTGTATGGCCGCGTCTGGGCACATGTGCAATGCTGGGCATGTTGCGACGTGCCCACCAAAGTTTGTGGTGTGTTGGTACACCCTCACAGGTCCCGCCCGACAAGTTCCGCATGATGCAGTTAACCAAGGTTCTGTGGCAGCAGCAACCAACAGTTGCGACATTTTTAGTGCCTGTGAGACACAGCATACAGGCCCGGTGCTGGCGACTGTAAATCATCCAAAGAACCATGTCACGTATGCTTACTTACCCAGGCTCTATCCTGGCGAGTGAACAGCAGCACAACAAGTGATGAATAAAACTCACTCTCGGGAGAGCTGGCTAACTGGTAGCACTGGTGTGGGGCAAACTGGTGCGTGCATGCAGGTGCAAGCCGCGGAGGCGCGGTGCTTCTATGGCTTTCAGATAGCCATGGAGTCAATTCACCAGGAGATGTATGCCGCGCTGCTTGACGCATACATCACCGACCGGCGTGAGAAAGACAGACTATTCAACGCGCACTCGCAGGTAAGGCGTGTGCTGCCGTGATGTGTGCACTGGCTCATGTATGGGGGCATGCCTTGTGGAATCACTCGTGTGAACAGGAACTTGAGGAATCACTCGCTCGTGTGAACAGGAACGCGCAAGAACCGAATGCACACATTGTGGTGCACGTGGACAAAGGGATACACATGTTTGGTGCTTGTAGACTAAAACAGTGGAGTATGTATATACGCACACTTAGGTGTGTACACTCTGTGAAGTACGAGTGCATACGCCGTGTGCGTGTAGTGTATGTATGTATGTTTACATACATAAGTTGAAAATGAGCCCAGCAGCAGCAAGCGCGGCAAGCACACAGCCAGGGCAGCACTGCACAAACTGCTAAGGAAGAGCGCTACGGCCAGCCAAGGCGCCCTGACGAGGCAGGGAAACCACACATACTGATATCATGCAGTGTACAATGCAGTGTTTACTGCAGTGTTTCGGCTTGCCTAGATTGGTGCTTGCTGCGACAACCACGGCATGCAGTGCACACATGGGTCATCACATTTGCCGCTGCCACCACCAGGCAAACCTGCGCGCGTGTGCATGTGTGCTAGCCTTGCCACCAGTCTTACAGCCATGGACATCGACTCGCCTGGCTACTTGGGACTTGACTTCGCTTACTCAGCTGTGTCCACGCACTGCTGGCTGGTGCCGTGCACTGCCCACCTGGTGTTGCAGATTCCATGCGTGGAGAGCAAGGCCAATTGGGCGGAGAAGTGGATTGGCAGCTCTGCGCCATTTGCGGAGCGCCTGCTGGCGTTTGCTGCCGTGGAGGGCATCTTCTTCAGTGGCAGCTTCTGCGCAATCTTCTGGCTCAAGAAGGTTTGTACTCTCACTTTTCTGCACTTTGGGGCAGGCAAGAGCTCAGGTCATGCATGTTGGCATGGGTGTAGCAGTGAAAATGGCCATGCGTGGCCCCGTCATAGAGTTACCCACCCATACTTGCACACGTCTAAAACCCAGCAGGCACTAATAGGCCTGTGCGGCTAACAGGCTTGTAATTCCCATGGACATGTGTACCCATTTTACAACTCAACTCAAATCGGTGTCATATACAGTACAAGAAGTATACTACAGTAGTACAAATTTATTTATGTGTGTACTCATTTTTTTAGTGCATTTTTTTTTGTTGGTATGCACCTTGTTGAAGTACGGTAGTGAATACCAGTACAGAACATGCAACACACACTAGCAAGGTAGCCACGGCTGGGGCTAGCTTAGTTGGCGCCTGCTGCAATGCTCTGGTTGGCATGCACGTACTTCTCTGTAACAATGCGCAGTTCATGAGGTGTTGCGTCCAAAACCCTTGTGTGCGCCACAATCAGGCACCACAGTGCTTGAGCATGTCAGGCAGCTGTACAACGCTCAATGTACACTGCCAAGGTCGCCGCCGCCTGTGTTCTGTCCAGTGCAGCTCTCGGGCGCTAACCCAAGTTCTGTGTAAAGCAGGTGTCAGTGAATACGTCGAAGTATGTCTCTGCTGGTGCGGAGAATGCATTTTGCCGCACATGTTTCTTGTACCTGTGATTATTTGTTTCAATACCAGTAAGCCAATGCCCTTTGTACAAGTTGAGCTTGTGTGGTTTTCATCAGCACGCATGGCCTTGTGGTGGTGCCAACCACATGTTGGTAACCGAGGTCACAGCGCTTGACGTGACTGGCACCCACTAGGCACTACTTCACAGCCTATGTGAGCCAGCGAACTAGTTGATTTGTGTATATTGCTGACGTTGCGTTTTTTAAAGGGCTAATGTTGACGTTGACCTTCAGCAAGGCGTGCAACTGCAATGACAGCCCTTGCTGCCGATGCAGTAAGGCTTGGCGCTCATGGGCATGCCTTTTTTCTTTCGTGCGGTTTCCAGTGCAGCTACTTCTTCTGAACAATGAACAATGTAACTGTAAGCTCACCGCACCTGTGCATTGTACTGTGCCCTGTGCACGGTGATCAGCGCGGCCTCATGTTAGGAGTGGCCTTCAGCAATGAGCTCATGCCTCTTACACTTCTGAAGTACATGTATTTTTGAAGTAGTTCACACGTACTCTACTTGTCTTGAACAACGCAACTGTGATGCTCACCAACACCTGTGCATGATTGCGCTGTGCCCCTGTCAATGGCGAACAGCGCGGCCTCATGCCGGGGCTGACCCTCAGCAATGAGGCCATGCCTCTGTTCTTTTCATGCAGTCAGCTACTTTATTGCCTTGGCACCCAGTGGCCGTGCTGGCATACATGACATGGGCTCTTGCGCGCCCACAAGTGCGAAGAAATAAAACTACTTCTTCCGGACCATGTAACTGAAATTAATGCTCACTACACCTGTGCACTGCACTGTGTTCTTGGCGAACAGCGCGGCCTCATGCCAGGGCTGACCTTCAGCAACGAGCTGATCAGCAGGGACGAGGGCCTCCACTGCGACTTTGCGTGTGAGATGTACCGCATGCTGGAGCGCCCGCTGCCTCGCAAGAGGGTGCTTGACATCATCACCGAGGCTGTACAAGTGGAGAAGGCTTTTATCTGTGATGCACTGCCCGTCAGGTGAGCTATTCAGCCCTGGTATGTACATCAAACTCTGATTGGGGCGCACAAAGCCCTGTGCACATGGCGTGTGCGTGACTGGAAAAAGCATGGTCAAGTATGCTGTCCCTGGTTGCTTAGTCAACAAGGTGGCAATGCTCTTGAGCAGCACTATGCTCGCTATTTTAAGTCTAGCACGTTGTAACAACACTGCCACTGCTCTTTATTTACTTGCATGTGTGGGCATGCACACGCTGTGAGGGCTTGTGGCGTATGCAACTACGCGCCCCCATGGCAGCAGCCGGCTAGCAAGCAGCAGCGCTATGAGCGACACAAACTGGTATGCAGCATGCCAGAAGCCGCACAGTGGCAGCGTTTGCGGTGGACAAGTACTTGGTTGCACGTTGCCACATGTGCACCACTGGTTGGCACTGTTTTGCACAATGGAGTGCCCACTTCTGTCCTTGCGACCGCCGCCGCTGCTCCCTGTGTTGTTTGCGTGGTGAGCAGCCTGATAGGCATGAATGCCTCGACCATGAGCACATACATTGAGTTTGTGGCGGATAGGCTGCTGCAGAGCCTGGGCTATGGCAAGCACTACCACGCGCGCAACCCCTTCGACTGGATGGAGCTCATTTCCCTGCAGGCGGGTGTCCATCCATTTTTACAATAAAGTACTACTGTAGTACCTCAACTTCAGAAATTGTGTTGGTTTGCGCTTGCAGGTGTGCAAGAGCCCAGGTCATGCACGCCAGCATGCAGCGATGGCCATGCATGCGCCACCTGGTACAGAGATACTGTAGGCTTTTGTGGCACTTCGACCTTGGAACTCTGTTTTTATGCAACAGTACATGCTGTGGCTGCAGACACACGCCGAGCGTGAAGGCACACAGTGCACTCGCTCGCCTGCATCACCAGCTGTAGCAGTCAACCCGTACAATTGCAAGTTGTGTCTTTGAATACTCAGATCTGACGTGCTACTTCAGGGACAAAGCATGAGCACACACACACAATTTGTTTGTTTGTAAGCGCATGTGATGCTGCTGTCACGTGCAAGCGGGTGCCCCAAGCGCACTGCCACCCGATCATGCAGTGGGTGTGGGTGTGTGCGTGCGAGTGAGATTTGTTCATGTCAAGTAGCACAGGCGCCGCGCTCGCAGCTGCACTGCCTACCAGCCGTTGCCTGTGCCTGCCAACCCTAGCCCTGCTAACCATTGCTATGCACCGCCTTTGCCGCTGGATGGTGTCTCGACAGGGAAAGACCAACTTCTTTGAGAAGAGGGTGGCCGAATACCAGAAGGCAGGCGTGATGGCGGGGACCAAGGAACGGTCTGCAGAATCACGCGTGTTCCGCACGGACGACGATTTCTAAGCTGCTGTTGCCAACCGCTTGGCGCGCTCCCGGCACCAGCAGTGGCTGCCGCGCAAGCTTGCAGCAGCAGCTGTGCTTGCACAAACCCATGCTGCAGGGCGCCCTCATGCTGCGTGACGTGTGCTGCCGAGCAGTTTCCCAGCTAACGCTGAGCAGCATTGGTGCTCAGCAGCAGCAGCAAATGGGCCCTCAGCAGCAGCAGCAGCAGCTTCGCTGGCTGCAAGTGCATGCGCCTGCGTTGGCTTTACCTGTAGCCAGCGCCCGAGCCGCGACGTGTGCCACATTGAAAGGTGCGGCAGAGCGCGTCGGCGGCTGTGGCGGCTGCGGCGCGGCTGACTGATAGACTTCTGACCCGCAGCACAATTTTGCACACACTTGCGCACGCGACAGGCACCTCTCTGCAGCACCGGCAGAGCAGGCACGAGGTGTAACTGGAATTGGCAGGGGCAGCCTGGCAGCCTAGTGTGGTGGCGCGTGCACACACACAGCGGCGCGGCTGCCTGTCTGTGTGCGGGTGCTGTTGGAATAGAGTGCGAGTGCACTTGGCGCTTCTGCCACGTGTACCTAAAGCACCGCGCCTCTGCCGTGTGAGCAGATGCGCCCAACTAGCAGTGCCTATACATGGCTGCCGCTTGCGGGCAGGCACTGCCTGTGGCGGCGCGCCGCCTGAAAAAGAAACACAAACAAATGCGTCAATGGTAACTTCTGTGCCCATGTACACATACTTCAAGTACATGCTTGTGTGCCCATGCTGTATGCATGACTGAGAGGACACGGTTCTTTGCTCTGTTTGGAGCGGGTAAACATACAGCAACACAATGCAGCAGCTGCTGCAATGACACACAGGCATGAAGGGAGTGGGGAGCACACTTTTTTTAATGCGCGTTGCATGCGGCACCTCACTACTGGATCAAATCCGCATCAACCACAAGTTGAAGTTTTGTACCACTAGTAGTTAGTTAGTACTAGTACTAGTCACAGGGAGAGCATGCATGTGCGCTACGCTACGGATTGTACGGACGACGAGGCTACGAATTTTAAATTGTATGTACATGCCACAGATGGCACTGTCGGCACGTGTCATGGAGCACATGGCGCTCCCTGGTGTGTGGGGTGTGTGGGGAGTGCATGGTGTACCGGGAGCTGGGTGGGGGTGGGAGCAGGTCCCCTGAGACATGGGGCTGTAATCCGATAGAGTAGTGCTCTGACAACATGCCAGGCTTCCTTTAGAGTACGCAGTGCTGAGCATTGCCAGCTTGTTCGCCTGCAACAGCATGTCTAATCATCCTTTTTCTGGTCACACGCGCACCGCACGTGTGCCAAGGCTCTCCGCGCCCTCAGCGGAGTCTAATCCAACTATCGCATACTTCAGAAGCACATGTATGGCATACTTCAAAGTATGTTGACAAGTACTGCACATGAACTTGCGACTCCCTGTAGCACGCCCTTCTGTAAGACTTCCAAGCCCTCTACAAGAAGTACTTTGCAGCCGCGCAGCTTCTGTTCTGCGCGCGCGGCTTCTGTTCTGAGTTTGGAAAACTGACCACGCCACCACCCTCTAATGCATACCCGCGCGCACAGAGCTGCTGCGTGGTGCCAGTGCACATGCTCTCGCCACAGTAGCCGATGTGACACAAGCACCACTGTGGCGTAAGCCACGCACAAACAGCCTCGCCAACTCGGGCCAAGCCAAAGTGGCATATGCATCCATTTGCCGTACACAGCACCACACGGGGGAGCCACCACCGGACCACAATGTGATGCAAGCGGGGCGTCCGAGTGGGCAGGCCGGCCCGCCATAGGATATACCGCCGTCTGGAGTCCCTACCTCATATGCATGCGGCCGCGGCACGTGGCACATACTGCGCTGCCATGTGCTGGGCATATTAATAACAGCCGCACAGCCCCTGCATGTTCCCCCTGCTGAGTGGAAGACCAGATGTGGCTCAGGTGCTGAGCACTTGAGGCAGCACTGCACTGCAGGTACCTTATGAGGCGAATATTTCAAGTACCGGTCATTCATGGAGCAGGGCGAATTTTAGTTAAACGCGGGGGGGGAGGGGGAGGAAGGGAGAGAGAAGGGAAGGAAAGAGCACGGGGTGTTAATATTTTTTGAGGGGCGCTAACACAAGTCGCCAGCTATCTGTGTACCAGATTTCAGAACTGTACCAGCTGTTTTGAGTGTCTTTACCTTGCAGCACCACCATAAATTGAGACGAAATTTCTGGCTTCACGCAGAAGTCAGCCTGGCGGTAGGCAGGTTATCGTAGCTGCGCAGGTGCAGCAAATGGTGTTGACACCACCTCAGGTGTCCCCCTTGCTGGCATCGACTGTGGTAGTCACATCATGGCTGCCTGAAGCCATTGCGCTGCTGTTCAACAATATTTTTCTGCTTCACGTGTACTGCCGCAACAGGTGCGCAATTGGGATTGGGTGTGTCGCATCGGGTGCTGCTAGTGTCAAATTTGCAGCCGCAAGTTCATGGCATTGCGGCAACCACAGTTTGTACAACGCCACAATAATTTTGATATCCTGAACTTACGATGTTGCAGGTGCATTTTACCTGTGCATTACCACCATGGCCCCTGCTTGGCATGACCTGGTTTCGAAGTGAGGCCATGGTGTTGCACGTATGGCCACAGCAGACTGTTGCTGACGCGCACCACTGTCCACAGGCTGCTGGCATCACCTACTATACTTGTATGAGAAGTAGTAAGGCCTAAATGTCAACTTGCAACTGATTTACACTGCTGCCCACTTGGCGCGCAAGCTATGTGCGCACACAATGTGAGCCACAACCATCACTGCAGATGGCTTTCTAGTGACCGCTGTGTGGCAGGCGCCATGACACATGCTTTCAGTGGTGCATTGTTCGCGCAGCTGTGGGCCATTTTTTGGTACTGTCATGTGAGTGTGAGCCTTTGAACGTTCAACCAACGATGCTCGACGGTGCTGACCCACGGTTCCACTTTGTCACGACGCACACCAGCAGCCAACTGCTGCTGCCAAGATGCTATGGTTGCTTTGCGACACAGCGGTACCTGTGCCCCAAGGACTTGGTAGTTTGCAGCCGCACTAGAAGCTCATGTAGCTGGTGGTATAAGCATGAGATGTCAAGGAGTTAATCTGGTTCACGTGCTGTTACTGGTGTCATGCGGCCTGCACCCCCAGCCCCACCGCACCGACCAAAAAAGACTGTGCAACAAAGGTGGTGCCGTTGCGTGCATCCAACTACGGTACTGTGCCACGCCCAGGGCATTCCAGGAGGTGTTTACAACCTGGCAGTCTTGTTGTGAATGACTGCTGCTGACGCCTCTCACTACCGCCAGGGCATGCCGCAGGTGTCTGTGTGAGTAGCGGCGGCATCGCGTCGCGTGGGCTGCACCATGATGTTGAACTCACCTGTAACGTCGCCTCCTTCCGGCCGCACCACCTTTACTCGCCTGTCAGACTATCCACCGTGGCTGAAACGACAGGAAGCTGCGGTGCTACTGTCAGTTTACGCGCTGGTTTAGTAGGTGCGGCGACCGTGCACTGTGTAGGCACTGCTAGGCAGCTGTAGGAGGATGCGAGAGCGTGCCCATGAAGGCGCTTCTGTTCTGAGGTCTGTGCTGAGCACAGCCGCGCTGCTGCTCAGCAGCACTTTGCCCGCAGAGCTCTGCAGCCTGCAGCAGCAGCTGCAGCGCAGCAGCCAGCGCGCCAGGCTCATGAGGGCATGAGGAATCGTTCGTAAGGCCTGTACACAGCCTCGGGGACCCTTCGCGAAGGCTGTTAAGCCGGGATTTGACGCGCGGCCGCGCGCGCATTTCGTGTGAGCGCTGTGTGCAAACCGTCGTAAAGCTGTGTACTCGACCAAAAACAGAGCGCAACCCACAGGGGTTGCGAGAGGGGTGGATTACAGCGGCAGGGGGTGGCAGGTGCAGGCAGCAGCTCTGAAGTGGTGACAGGTGCGGTGAGGCTAGTAGGCACCACGTCCCGCGCAGGCGGGAGATGCTGTGGCATGCGCTGGTGGGAG
>JAULBY010045010.1:0-12755 GCA_032358315.1 Ophiocytium majus
AACACCCACACCATGCTGCCTCCACCCTAGCTCCCACATCCCCACCTCCCCGTCGCTTCCCCTACTCCTTACAACGTCGTGTATGTACGTGCCAAGTAGTGCTAGCAGTGTGCGCGCAGCCTGTGCCGCCGCGCAACGAAGCACTGTAGCAGACAACAGTGTCGCCTGTGTGATGCCTGCTAATGTGTGTACAGGCTGTGTGTGTGAGGATTCCCTCCCGCAAGGCACCAGACCTAGGGCAGCATGCGCCCCGACTGCTATTCGATTTGCGTAGGCGCATGCGTACAACCACCGCGTAGCAACTGGCACATGCCGACTTTGACTCATTTTTTAACAAATGACTTCACCGGACTTCTGGCCCCCTTGCCACGGCAAGGTGGCGATTGCCAGCAGGTGCCATGCAGGGTGCGCAAGGCACCATGCACCTGTTACCTCAGTAGTAGTACCGGTACATGGCATAAAAGTACACGGCATCAAGGCCAGAACATTGCGAGCTGCGTGCAAGCCAACAACAGCACAGCAAAGATTGCACAGAGCTCTGAAAACGCACAGGCACGCCAAGGTGCGGTCTGCTGCTCTGTCTTCTCACTTACAGACCAAAAATGTGCAGGCGGGAGCTGCGAAGCTGGCACACTAGCGAGTGCATACCTACACTAGCCCTATCACTGACACACTCAAAAGAGGAAAGGGTGACTACTCAGCACACCGCCGGCTGAAGCGGCAGCCGCGGCACTGCCCACACTCTTTTACACTTCAACAGCCACAGCGGTAGGACCGGTGATGGCGTAACGCAGCCAGGCACGGCGCAGCTGGTACCTAAAGGTGGCAAACGCTGCTGGCACTGGCGGTGAAAGAGAGTGGCACTGCAGCACCGCCAGGTGCCCGGAAGGCATGCGCCCGGTGCATACAGCACTTGCTGCATACACCGTGCCACACTTGCAACATGAAAACCCTGTAAGGCCGTGGCGAAGGCATGCGCGGATGCTGGTGCTGCTGCTGTTGAGCACTCCGCATAGCCCTAGCCGGCAACCAATGCTTCAGAGCCGTGCCTGGGGAAAAACGGGCAAGTAAGCTCACTAGTGCTGCACCACAAGAGGGTAAATGTGGCCGGCCAGGCAGAAGCTCAGCTGCTGCCGCCGCCGATGCCGGGCACACACCCCGGGACACACTGCAAACCTCACGACAAGTACAGCAGTAAGCCACCAGCCAGGCTGCTGGCGTGCCTATAGCCACACGCCACTGCTGCTCTCCAGGGCAAGGGTGCCACCTACTGCTCGTACTGCGGCAGCGGCAGCACAGTGGCTGCTGTGGTCCGCTGCCACTGCCACCGGCGCACCCTATGGGTAACAGGCCTGAGGGGGTGGCCATGAGCCACTCAATCGCTGCTGCAGCCAGCCCCTGCGCTACAAAGACGCCTGGCGCAAGCAAAGCGGCCGAAGCCGTACACAGGGAGAGGGTGCCTGCCGCTCATCCCTGCGCGGCCACAACTTCACCTTCACGCAACTTCAACTTCTCCTTCTGTGCCTTCAACATCCGCGGAGAGCCACGGCGCGACGCACCCCATCTCGTCCCACACCACCGCGGCGCCCTGCCCCAGAGGCTCAGTGGTCAGGCCGTACCACCCCAATGCGGGCACCATCAGCTGAGCCAACTCCTCCATACGGCTCGCGAAAGAGCTCACAAGTGGCGGGTAGGCCGCTGCCAGGTCGGTGGTTTCGAGCGGGTCAGTGCGAAGGTTGAACAAGAGGGTTTGCGGCTCGGGAGCCGCGACGCAGCCGGTGGAGTTGGAGACGCACGTGTTGAGGACAAAGTCTGGGTCGTAGCGGCGTTTGAAGTCGTACCAGCTCTGCTCAGCGCAGGAGGTGGCAGCGCGGCGAGCAGCAAGCGGCAGGCGGGGAGGGAGGAGGGGCAGTGGTGATGGTGGCGGCGGCAGGAGCAGCCAGCGTGTCAGTGGGTGCAAATGGCAGGGGTGTGCGCGGCAGCTGTGAGGGCTATGAGCACTGGCCGGCTTGAGTTCCAGCAGCGAGCGGCAAGTGGCAGGCAGGGAGGGAAGGGCAGGGTTGGTGGTCGCGGTGGGCTGGGACCCAATGCTGACGTACTTTAAGTACTTCAAGTATATGATGACTGTGCGCGTAAACTACTACAGTTGGTGTCGGCATCGACTGCATGGCACTGAGACACATGTGCGCCCACTTCACAGGCGCCCTACCGTACGGCGCACAATATACAACTCAGACACAGCGTGCAGTCCAGACACTCAAGCGCGCTGCTACGCAAACACACCCCTGCACAAAACACTCACCACGCAGTCCTCATTCTGCAGATACTTCCAGTCGCCCTGGCGGAGGCCGCCGTAGACGCTGAGCCTGTTGCCACTGCCGTCCGTGGTCTCCTGTATGTTGTACACCACCTCATCACGTGCCCTAGACCCCAGGTCGCCCATGAACACGGGGAGCTGGTTCACTCCGTCCTGCGGCGGCCGCGGCGTGGCGGCAGGCAGTTACAGTACGGGGTAACTGTATGGTCAGCAAAGATGGGTAAGTGGTGCCGGGTGGCGGTGTGTGCGGGTGCGGAGGGCGCAGCGGGGGTAACCGCGTGCAAGCCAGCTGTTGGCTGGCGAAGAGCGCTGGCAAGGCGAGAGAGTGACTCACTGGTGTGTGAGTCACTGGTGAGTCACTGGTGAGCTGGTGAGTCAGTGGTGAGTGTGACTCGCTGAGAGTGAGTCACTGGTGGCTGGGTGCCCTGGCACAGCTGAGCATGCCAACAATAGCCGTTGACTGACAGCTCTTGGGTTCGCAGCGACGGTCTTAAACCTCCAGGGACACGCAAGCTGCGAAAAAACAATTCACTGCGGCCATGTGTGAGCGCCGCAACCACCCCGCCAATCATTCACCCCCACGTGCTATGCCTTGTGGTGCCATAAGGAGGCTGTCCCGATCGCCAAAGAGGGTTGAAGTGTGTGCATTAGTCCACACACACAGGCTCATGTGCGCACCGATGTAGTGTCAACTTTGGCTAGCCTACCTGGGCGGGCAGGGTGCGTTTGGCAGCAAGACGTGCTTGTACACATCAAGCGTGGGCACGGCACAGCCAGGAGAGTGGAGGGCAAGTCCTCAATGACGGCGTACAAGTTGGTTTCAACTTCAACTCGATAAGTGCAACTCACCAATTCCTGTGCAGTCTCCGTCTGTGACCACCCCGGCGCCGCCATTTCCAGCAGCGTGGGCACCCAGTCCGTAACGTGGAAGAGCCCATCGTAGGTGGTGTTGACGACACTCTCAGGGAAGAGGGAGCTCGTGGCAAACGCACGCACCTTGCTCCCACCCTGCACAGCGCAAGCAATGACCGCCAGACATTCGTCAGCGTGACAGAGCGCTGAAAAGGCATTGGTTCCGCAGCAGCAGCAGCGGCAGTGGCAGCAGCAGCGGCAGCAGCAGCAGTAGAAGAGGAAGAAGTGGCAGCGGCGACCTGCACCTGGTGTGGCCGGCGCGCCATAAGGTGCGTTTGTGGCTGACTGTGTGCACAACGGACAAGGGAGAGGTGGGGGTGTGGAGTGTTGACAGAGCGCTCTAGGTGTAACTGCAAACACGCTGAAGCCACAGCAGAGTAGGTCAGGCAGACATGTGTATGGTACGGTTTACAGGTGAGACAGGGAGCAGGCTTGGTGTTCCCCATATGAAGACCAGCAGCAGTGTCACAGCGCATGCATCACAAGTGCCGCCATGTCTCAACTTCAACAGCTGATACACAACTTCAACAGTCGCAACTGCAGGTTCAACATGCCTCGTAGGTGTAGTTCTTGCTGCCGCGCAGCGGGTAGACGCTCATGCCGTCGATGTGGCAGGGGCCGTTGTCGGAGGCAAACACAACAATCGAGTTGTCCAGTGCGCCACGCTCCTGCAGCCCCACTAGCAGCCGCGACACCTGCAGTCCTCAGCAGCAGGGGTGCAGTGGTGGTAGCAGCAGCAGCAGCGGCGGCGACAGCAGTGGCGGCGGCGGTAGCAGCAGCAGCAGCGGCGGCAGCAGCAGCAGTAGCAGCATAGCAGCGGCGGCAGCAGTGGCAGCACAGCAGCAGCAGCGGTGGCGCGGGTGGTGGCAGCGCATCATTAGTTGGGGTGAGAACTGCACTTCCAGTCAATGCCAGTGCATGCGGGCACACATTCATTGTGCGCGCCGCTGCACACACCCGAAGAGAGTGACATGCAGTTCTGCAGCGGTACCCGGCTGGCTGCTGCTGCCATGTGGGATACCAGGCGAATTAGAAACGCGTGTGGGCGGCACCCTGCACCTGTGCTGTGGCCCGGGCCAGGTGCACTTGCACACTTGCGGCTTCAACTTCAACATCATCATTTTTGGGATCAAACTTCAACATTGAAGTTCCAGGTTGCATCCGTGTGCGCAGTCGAAGTCGGTGACCGAGAGTCCTTCCTGCCTTGCACCAACACTCCACCAAGCAACTCGCGCGAGCGCGCACCACAACTTCCACATCACAACTTCAACAATTACAACTTCAACAACTCACCTCCGTGTCCAGGTTGTAGACGAGCTCAGCGATGCTGCGGCGCTTGTCATCCTCGATGGCATCCAGAACGCCCTGAACGGCGCTATAGTCTGCATTCGGGTCGGGTATGCGAGGGTAGTGCGGGTTTTGGTAGGCCATATAGAGGAAGAGTGGCGTGTCCCGCCCGTTGACGATCCACTCGTCCGCTATGGTGAAGGCCCGGTCTGTGCTCAGCAGCAGTGGCGGCAGCAGTGGCAGCAACAGCAGACGCGGCAGCGGCAGCGCCACGGGAGGACTGAGACCATGAGCAACAAGTGTCACAGCGCCAGCACAAACCTGTGCTGACAGATGCACATTGCACACGGACACAACCATGGCTGCTGCAGCTGGGCGATTACAACCACGCACTGGGTACAAACTCACCCCGCCCGCCGCGCAAACAACGCACGCACCCCACAGCTGCTGCCGCTGCCGCAATCACACCCTGCTGCGCGCACACACACACCCAACAACCCCGCCAACGCACGCCACCCCAACAGCACCACCGCGCACCTGTGAAGAGGGTGGTCGAGTGTGTGCCATTGTGGTTCCCCACGCACGCATACCCCTGCCCCTCCCCCCCGTCCGACGCCAACGCCGCCACGCCCCGCTGGCTCGCGGCCTCCGCCTGCGCCGGCGCCTCGTGCGCCCAGCCGTTTATAAAGTCCACATACTCTGGGTTTTCGTCGTACATGTTGTGCGCTACATAGTCCACGAGGGCCGTGAGCAGGCCGTAGCTGGACGTGAACCCACGTGACGTGGGCAGCTGCTCTGAGTACGCGTGCCCCAGGTGCCACTTGCCCACCAGGTGGCTGCGGTAGCCCGCCGCCTCTGCCAGGTACTGCGGGAGAATGTTGAACTCGGATGGGAGGCCCCAGGTGCCCTGGGGAGGCAGGACGGAGGCGCAAGCCGGGTCAGGGTGTAAGGAGGTTAGTGGGGGGACGGTGGTGGGTGTGAAGGCAAAACGTGTGTGCGGCATGTGCTTGTGAGCTGTGGGATGCGCATCATGGTATGCACGCCACTGTGTGTGTGCATCTACGATCAAACACATTGTGGTACAGTTGCCGGTAAATAATTGAAGGTCACACTTCAAGTGTGAACTTGAAGCTGGCCGTCGGGCAGCGCACTCCCTGCATGCAGGCTCACTTGTTGAACACACAATGTCACTAGCTGCACCACCATCAGCACTCACACACAGCGCACCTCACACACAGCTGTGCCAACACTTGAAGTTGCAGTATCACTATTTAAAGTTTGAAGCGGCACTCACATCACTGGGAATGGCGTCCCCCTGCATGCCCATCTTGAAGGGGTAGCGCCCCGTCAGCAGCGCGGCGCGCGCGGGCGTGCACAGCTGCTGCGTGTAGTACGACGTCAGCTCCACCCCCGTCTCTCTCAAAGCGTCCAGGGTGGGCGTGAGGCCCGCAAAATCATCGCCCGCCCACCCCACGTCATTGTAACCAAGATCATCCGCCAGTATAAAGATGATGTTGGGCGCCCCCCGGGCCTGGGGGGGGGGGAAGGGGGGGGGGAGCAGCAGTGTTCGAAGGGGGGGGCGTTTGCTATTCAAGACGTGCGCTAAAGCACAAAGGGAGTTGTGGGTGCACATGATGTGGTGTCACTGTGTGAAGGAGAGAAGGGTCGGCCGCAGCTGGGGCCTAGCGTTGGGCGCTGACAGCATGTACATACACATGGATGTGTGCATACCGCTGCTAAGGGAGGCGCTGGCTACTGTGGGCAAGCTTGCAGTGGTAACCGCAGAAGTCATGTTGTGCAGCTTCGTCCCCAGCAGGTACAGGTGCCAATGGCTGTGCGGGGTTAGGGATTGTGACCAACACATCACCGGTGAAATTGGTAGCTACTGCTGCCGCTTGGACACTTGCAGCGCGCGTCAAATAATTTTTTTCATACTGGGCAGCCTTCGTGCTGCCAGTGCCTTCCTGAGCAGCTGTTCCGCTCACCGCAACAAGACAGGACGCAGTAGCTCACAAGCAGCGCTAGCACAAGCTGGTGCTGCCAAACTGTGGGGGCATCGAATACGTCGGCGAATACGTCGCAACCACACCCACAAGCTTGCTCGGGCATTTTGAACCTGATGTACAGATGTACTTTTAAGTATCCAACCAGCCTCAGAAAAACACAGCCAAGGTGAAGCAAGCGAATGTTCGCACAGGCGCTTATACCCACCAGCCGTACCTGCTTGGCCTGCGCCCTCCACCCAAGGATATCTGCTGCGGTCACCCCCGATGGTGCCTGCTGCTGCTGCTCGACCTCCTGCTCTCCGTCCTCCCCTGCCTGCTGCTGCTGCCAGCTGCTGCTGTGCGCCTCCCCCCACACAAGCAGCTGCCCCGCCGCCAGCCACGCCCCCATCAGCGACGCCACCGCCAGCACCGCCACGCTCAGCAGCGCCAGCGTCCTCTTTGTCTGAGCTCGCCGCCGGCTGCCGCCCCTGCTGCTCTTGCCATGGTGTTGCGGCTGCGGCAGCAGAGGGGTGTCTTCTTCTGGCACAGACGGAAGCATGTCGGCTGCTGCGGGCGAGCTCGCAGGCTCGGCCTAGTGGTAAAGTATATCTATGCCACCGCCATTGGCCTCAGCAGCGGTGACAGACCTGCAGCGGGCAAGCAGGTGTGTGCGCTGCTGTTGTTGCCGCCTGACAAGAGACCCTGCTGCACGGGTTGCCAGACCCAGACACCCCGGGAGGGCCTGCCCAAGGCCTCGCCCAGGTGGGCACCAGCGATGGCACGAGGGTCACCCAGCTGCTTCCCGCCAGCACCTGCACCTGCAGCTCCTGCTGCTTCTGTGGTGGGCTGCACCTGCCACACGCTTGGAGATCCTGTACAGCAGCAGTCGACACAACGGGGTTAAATCGAGGGCGTTAAGGGCGTTTCCGGGGCGCGTCACGGCTTAACGGCTTTTTTAGTCTCTTCCTAATTCGCGGTCGACCTATCAGTGCCTGCTGGCTGCGTGGCGAGCGGGTGCTTGGGCAACCCTGCCGATGGGCAGGCCGCGCGGTTCAGGGTTGGCCGTGCTGGCCCTGGCGACAGCAGCGGCAATAGCTGGCAGAACGCAGGCGCTGTTGCTGTCGACCTCAACGCTCTTACTGGGGGTGGCACGCCCGTCCACATGTCGAGAATGCCGACATCAGGTGCGCCACCCCTCCATGCCTTGTACCCCAAGAACCTACCCGCAGCAGCAGCATAAACACGCAGTGCCGCTGTCGCCGCAGCCTGTGCTTGGATGCAAGCCCAGGCGCGCGCCAGGCATCTACACAAAACCAACATCAACAAAGCGAACCTAGTCTTCGTCAAACTGCTGCTGGCCCTGCTGCTGCTGCGTCCGGCCGCCTGCTGTGTCCTACAGCCCCATTGGTGGGGTCGTCTGGGAGGCCAGTGGGCTCGTCTGCGACGAACTCACCGCTCGCGCAGCCAAGTCACCGCAGGGGCTGCAGGGCACACGGTTTTTGGAGTTAGGAGCGGGCACGGGTGAGAACATTGCTACTGGGATACCAGTGGAATGCAGGTGCCGTATGTATGTATATGACACAGCGGAGGCTTGGGATTGGCCATGCATTTCATGCTTGGCGAGCATGCCTGTTTCAGACACAACCGGTGCTCAGTGATTGTTGCATGTGTAATGGCGGGTGAGCCAATGTACACTGCATGTGCTGCAGTGGCAGCAGCAGCACAACGCCACAAACCGACCAGCGGAATGCCAGCACAAGAGCTGCATGAGCAAGTGACACAGGAGGTGGCCCTGTACAACATCACCGCTACCACTTCAGTACCATGTTGACAGCAGCAGAGGCTCTCTGGTGGATGCTGCCAGTCCCACGGCCGCTTGTGCCACCACTGACGGCAACACTCGCACACGCCCAAATGCTACTCTACAGCTGTGCCAATGCTGCTGGCCACCTCCCACAGACGTGCACGCCACTCACCACGCACTAACCTCCTCTCTAAAAACTTGAACTTCATCAGAGAATGATTACAAGAATGTGTGACTGGTTTATTTTAAATAAACTACTATTAGGCAGTAGCCTTAGCTACAGCTGGTTGAGCTGGAGGTCTCCCAGTCAAGCTTCCCCTGCCGCTGCCGCCGCGGTGTCGCGCGCAGGCGTGTGCGGCATGCTGGCGTGGATGCACGGCGCACGCGGCATCCTCACAGACATGGACCGGCACGACGCGCGCAGCGGCCAAACGCTGCTAGACCTCATGCGAGACAACATTGCCGCCAACGCCGCCGCCGCCGACACAGTGCAGGCCTCCCGCCAACTCGGTGTGAGGGTGGCGGCGCATTCAGCGGGGCGCAGGGCCACTGCTGCTGCTGCTGGTGGTGGTGGTGGTGGTGCAGGTGCTGGTGTTGGGGGGGGGGAGGAGCAGGGGCTGCTGAGCAGTGAGGGCGGCGGCGCGTTGGCGCGGGTGGCGGTGGCGGAGCTGCTGTGGGGCGATGACTCACAGCTGCTGAGCAAGAGTGTGGAGCCGTACGACCTCATCATCTGCTCCGTGAGTGACGGCTTGGAGGTGTGGGAGCCGCCGGGTACTGAGTGTACTTCGCGTTACGGGTCCTTTTGTAATGCTTCAGTTGATGTGCGCCTGGGGCGGGCAAATCCGTGTGCATGTGTCACACTACGTAATACTTCAGAAGCAATACTAATGCTAGGAAGGCCAAGCATGACTGTGGGGGCAGTGTATACTACCTTGCCGCGAGCTCCAGCGCACTTCACTGCTGTAGTACATTCTACTGTATCACTATATTGCTTGGCCCCCTTTTTCCAACCAGAAGCTGCGATGCAGTCGCAACCCATGGCACATGCAGCTCACAGTGGAAAATCGACTGTGAGGTAGGGACTCCAAGCGGCGGTATGTCCTACGGCAGGTCGGCGCGCCCACAGACGCTTCCGCACGCCTCTCAACCTGGCTCCGGTCGTGGTGGCCGCTCCAGTGGTGGTAGCTGTGCTGCGCTGTGTGAAAAATGTGTGAAACCTTGCACCTGAAGCCTCCTGCGTCATCAAACATCAAGCACAAAATCCAGCACCAAGTTCAGTCGGACATAGCTCAACATCTCGTTGTAAGCTTCTGAAGCGTGTGTATGCGTCACAACTCAGCGTACATCGTCACCATTTTGCCTGACCCTTCCCATCACAGCCAGGGTTGCAGCGGCGCGCGCATGCCTTGGTGCGCCATGTTCATGGACGCTGTACGCACATGATTTACTCACACACATAAATATTTATGTACACACTCACCCGGCTTTCTTTGCTCAGCACGCGTCGCACACACACTTTGTGTGGTGATGTGTGGCGTCTGCTTGCTCGTGCTCGTGCTCCCCCCCTAGGACCTGCTCTATTCGAAGCACACGCACCCTGCGCTGGTGTCCACCCTTATAGCGGCGTGCACTGCCGGTGGCGCTGCCAGCGGCCACACCCAGGTGCTCCCAGCTTTGATAGTCTCCCCTGCATGACTGCAGCTGTTTCTGCATGCGCATGCTGGCGACAGCTCTTTGAAGCCGCGCACGCACCCACTGTCCCTGTGTGGACTGAAAGTAGGGCAACGCAGTGCTGGCAATGCGTCGCTGTGTGATTTTGTCATTGCCCTTATAGCGGCGTGCACTGCCGGCGGCGTGCGCAGCGGCCACACCCAGGTAAGCGTTGTCAGCTCAGCACTGATGCGGCACCGCTGGGCACTGGTTGCGCTGAGCACTGCTGGTGATGCGTATTCTGCTGAGCGCAGGTTCTGATGACCCACATAGTGTTGGTTGCGCTGAGCACTGCTGGCGATGCATCTTCTGCTGAGCACAGATGCTGATGAGCCACATAGTGCTGGTTGTGCTGAGCACTAAGGGCAGCGCGGCTTGTGCTGAGCACAGGTTCTGATGAGCCATGTACTGGTAGTGCTGAGCACTAAGGGCAGCGCGACTTGTGCTGAGCACAGGTTCTGATGAGCCAGCTAACCGCTGTTCGCTGCTTGCAATGCTCGCGCTGAGCACCCACCTTCTGCTGAGCACGCAGGTTCTGATGAGCCACGTGAACAGCGGCCACGGCGAGGACCGCTTCTTCTCGCACGCGGCGGCCTTTGGACTGTCGCATTGAGCTGCTGAGCAGCAGAGCACCGCTGCACCTGCACAGGCTGTGGCTGCGATAGGCGCCCGCGCTGATCCACTGGTAGTTGTGTGGCCGTGGTGTGATGCTGCGATGGCTTGTCACCGCCAGGGCGTTGCTGAGCTGTATGCCAGCGCTGCGTAATAATTCGACAAGTATTTCGAAGTATTTACTGGGTGGGCATGACATGGTGCGGCTGCGGTGGCGGTCGCGGGCAGTTGTGGGCATGGCACCCAGAGGTTGTGGCTTGCTTGGGCCCAGGTGGCAATGCACACATACTGTCACCAGACTGGGGGCATGGCTTGGCGCTGTCACAGCGACAGCCTGGTGATGAGCAGTTGGTCATTGGCACCTGCAGGCCCTCTGCTGACTGTCAACATATTAATACCCAGCTGCTCATGTAGCCCTTCATATTGCCTGGCCATACTGGCTCCAGCCAGTGTGTTTGTTGCGGAAGGTGCTCTGCAAGCATGGCTCAGGTTGGCACGTGCGACTGATGTGCACGGTGCTCAGCAGCAGCACCACCCTTTTCATAGATAGATCTGCCAATACCAGCTGTGTCGTTTGTTATCCCAACCCACGTTGACAGCCAGCCACTGCGACGTTCTGCTGCTGCCGCCTCTGCGCTGGGTGCCGCCAGTGTGTTGTGACGACCATATGATGTGCTGCGCGCAGCGTGCAACAGTCATGCCTGACAACGGCACCCCTCCAGGCTTGGCGCGGTCAGCATGTACCCTGTTTGCCCTGCTCCCCTTGCATGCAGCAGTGGCAGCATATTCCGAATGCGCTACCTCTGGAGGCTGGCGCCAGGCGTTGCACACACACCTTGAAAGCACCCTGCTACTACTACTACTACTACTAACCCGAAGCTGCAAAGATTATCACCATGATCACCACCATGATCATCACCATGATCAATGATCACCACCATGATCATCACGATGATGGCCAGGCTCAGCTCAAGGGCGTCTGTTGTACATATCATCGGGAACGCAGGTGTCGCTGCCGTGGTGTGTAGGGCACCAAGGCTTGGACATCACGTGCACACGCCTGTTGCGCACCCCATGCCGCTCCATTCAAAAGCATATGCGCATATATGCAAGGCATTGACTGCCAGTGTTTTCTTTTGTTGGTGGTGGTATGACGCCCTGCCTGCACAATGTCATCCAATCCGGCACGATATGCGCGCACCTCATGAACCTAGTCCAGCATGATATGAATACTTAACCGTCGAGTTGGACATTGCTGGGGAGGGCAGCATGCTTGAGCATGCTGTTCTTGCTCGCATGCACACACCCTGTGCACAGAGCTTTCCGAGCCGCAAGCGACGTTTGGCGCCGTCACACACGAAAAATAACATTGCTGCATCGTGAGCAAGTGCTGGTTGCCGCCCCTGGCACAGGCTGCCCGCGCTCGGCATGCACAGTCACACCAACACAAGCACCCGACAGCCAACCAACAAGCAGGGGGCAGTACCACACCCAGCCATGGACAACCGCAAGCGCCGCACGCTCATGAAGCACCCACACACCATGCGTAGCTTCAAGTAGAAAATGGTTGACGTAAAAAAAACAGGCTGTCAGACGGTGGTGCGCAGTGTCTTTTCCAAATAAACGGTGCGACGGCGGGTCGCGTGTGTCACTGCGCACGCGTCAGGGCGAGTCGAGCATCTCCCCCGAGGCAATGCGCTCCGCAGTCAGGCGCTGCCGCCGCTTGCGCAGCCGCTGCAGAGCAGTGCCGCTCCTGTCATACTGGCGCTGCTGCGCTGTGCCCGCGCTTCCGTCATGCTCCCCTCCCCCCGCACCAGCACCCTCGTCGCCACCATCGCTGCTGCTGTCAAAGTCGTCCTCCCCACCAGACTTGAAGTTGGTGACTTCACTGTTGAAGATGTCAACTTCCGGCGACGTGAGCCCCTCACCGGCGATCGCGGTGGCGCTGTCGCTGGCGCCAGGGGGGGCTGCTTCCAGCACGGCTGCAAACTCGTCCTCGTCAAACGCGGCGGAGGCGCGGAATGCCGCAACCTCATCATTGAAGTTCCTACGACCGGCACCGCCGCCGCCGCCGCCGCCACCGCCGCCGCCGCCGCCGTCGTGGCCCCCAGCTTTGCTGGCGCTGGCG
>JAULBY010045021.1:0-12754 GCA_032358315.1 Ophiocytium majus
GCTCGACCAGGCTTGGTCTCCCGTCGGCCTGTGCCCTGCTGCTTGCTGCCCTGGTGGCTTGCACGGGCACTTTGACAGCAGCACACACAAGTTCCGTGTAGATGCCCGCTCACCTGAAGTGTACAGTGCCAATTATGTAGATACTGCGGCCGTCACTCGTGGTCAGCAGGGACACAGTCTCATCTTTAGGGCTGAGGAGCGGGATGGCATAGCATAGAAGCACCCGTGGCAGCAGCAGGCAAGGAAAAGGGTTCAGGGAAGGGTGCCGGCAGCAGCAGCACCACCACCACCACCACCAGCAGCAATACCAGCCAATACAAGCGGCGGCAAGAGCAACACAGCATCAGCAGCAGCAGGTAACAGCACCAGCGTCACCGACTGGAAGCATCAACACCACCTAGCGGCTAGCAGCAGCACACCCAGTCACTCGCCGCGCACGCTGCGGCCACGCGCGCCGCGTGAAGGCCGGAATTGCTCACACGCACATTGACTGCGGGTCCTTGGCTGGCTCTGCCGACGCGCACGCCCAATGTGCTGTGGCTGCTGCACCGGCTGCCCACAGCAGCCGCCACTCGCGGGCTCTCCACTCGCGTGACGACGTCCCTGCTTGTGCTCCAGAAGATCCAAAGTTGCCCCTTGAAGTGCAGAAGTTGCCGCCGTGCAACTGTTGCTGGTGCGCCAGCTCCGGCGGCATGCGGTGGTGCGGACAAGGCGTAAGGCGGCAGAGGCTCCAGAGGCTCTGCCAGCCCCTAGCATCGCCTTTGTATACAGCAGCTGCGTGTGGCTACCAAATTTGGGCAACGCGGGACACTTTTAAAAATTCAAGCTGCTCGAGCTTGCCACCGCCACTCGAGTGCGGCGGCTGAAAACTCGGACCAAAACGAGTCCTTGCATGCATCGCAAAGCTTTTTAAAAGAAATGAAATTTCAACAGCCTTGCCGCCACACAGCCTTGCCGCCACAGCTGCGTCACAGCCTGTGTTACAGGCTATGCTGGTGTCTGGCGGATTACCCGGCGCCGCTGCTGCTGCTGCTGCTGCTGCTGCCTCCTACCTCCGCACGACCGGATGCTGCTGTCGGAGCTTACGCGCCAGCAGCAGTTGGGCAAGAAAAGGCAACTTCCGCTCCGCAGGACCAGGAGGCAGCGGGAGCCCAGTGCGCAGGTGGCACTTGCTGCGGGAAGCTGGAGCAGCAACTACAGGACAGCGGGCGTGGTTGTCGGCAGGGTCAGCCAAGGATCCGCAGTCAATGTACGTGTATTGTGTTCTAGGTGGTGTGGTGCTGCTGCTGCTGGCTGCAGCCGCTGCCGAGGGGCCTTCCCCCTGTTCACCCTTGCCTTATTCTGCTGCCACTGCTGCTGCTGCCAACCGTTTCCTTGTTTGCCACGCCCTGGTGCACGCACACACAGCCTCCGCCATCACAATGTCTCCCTGCTGACCAAAAACGACGGCCGCAGCATTTACATCGTTGGGACCTCACATGGCAGGTGAGCACTGCATGTGACCCTGGCATTGCATGCTGTACTGTATGGACATTAAATGTTGGGTGTACTGCCCCCGCCATAAAGATGCCGATACTTGTTGCATCACGCGTGCCACTTCTTAGCTCTCACATGGCCTTGCATTGCGGGACACCAGCATCAGCTGTGCAACAATGCAGGCTGCAGGCATTAGCACGGAATGTGTGAGCGCTGCACAAGTGCCGCCCCTGATGCCTGTTCTTCTCTCACCTTCTTGCATGCAACGTGTCGATGGGCCGCGCAGCCTTGTCAGCGCGGAGCTGGTAACTGAAGTGATGGACTTAGTCAAGGTGAGTGACTACTGTTCATGCACCAGGTGCGCAGCCACTCATGTGACGCGTGCAAGGCTGCAGTCACGCCTGTGCGTGCCACCTGTGCTGCACTCACCACCACAAGCCTATGACTTGCAAGTCTGAGCACCCCAAAACCACGCTTTGCCCCATGGCTTGCACCGATGCCTGCCTCCTGCTGTGCGCATCTCATCAGTTCTCGCCCCAATTGTGTGCCTTGCCTGAGGCTATTGCTGTGTCAATTCCTCTCTCTGTTAACGGCCAGCACTGAATGCCGCGCATGTGTCGGTGCGGTCAGCAGCTGCGCAAGGATGCTCAGCACATTGTGTCACTTTCGGTGTGCATGATGGTGCTTGCGGGGTGCCGCAGCCTCAGGTAGTTGTGGTGGAGCTGGACGCGGGGCGAATGCGGGACTTGCTGGACGAACGCGACGCCGCTGCGCACAAGCAGCACAGCAGCGGCGGCGGCGGTGGCACCGCTGCGAGCGGCGGCGCCGGCAAGCTGGTGCGGACGCTTGCCTCGAAACTGATCGACTTGTTGAGGGGCATTGGGATGGCTGACGAGGCGGGGCTTGAGAGTGATGAGTTTCTCAGGGCGGTAGAGGCGGCGGAGCGCCTAGGTGCGCGTGTGGTGCTGGGGGACGCTCCCGTCACGCGCACGCTGTGGCGCACGGCGGCTGCGATCTGGAACACAGGGCTGGTTCGAGTGCGCAGCGCTCGGCTGACGGTGTATGACCCCATGAGCGATGGGAGGGTGAGGGCGCGCCTCAGCGTCATCAAGGACACTGCCAGCAAGGAGTACAAGGAGGCTCTGGTGGTGAGCGCGTTGCGTTGGCACCCAGCGAGGTCTGACAAAATAAATGAAGATAAGCGTCAGCAATGGCACAGTCAGGTTTCGGCATGATGGCATCGGTTCTCAGAACCGATGCCATGATATCAATGCTGCGGGACCGATGCCATGCCTGGCGCGAGTGTCCTGGCATGTATCAATCACTACAGGCATGGAATTGCCTAGAGATGCACGGTGTTACATGTGCCCCAGCCTTGGTTGGTGGCAGCGCCCCTGCCGCCCACCCAACACAATTCCTCCATCAACAGCGACACACCACGTGCCAACCAGTGGCCGCCCATCGACTGCTTCCCCTTCGCGGCTCTCGCCTAACCGTGGCTATCGGTGGCTGCCGCCTCCCTCCCTCCCACCGCGCACTTTGGCTGCCGAGCAGGAAGCGACCGCCCAGCGCCGCTACGCTGAGATTTGGACAACGTCAATGCGCCGCGAGCTGCCGCTGATCTATGACGCCTTCTACGGGCAGCGAGACGCCCACATGGCACATGCGGTAGCGGAGGCGCTGGCGGGCGGCGGCGGGAGCGCCTGCGCGGTGTGCGGCATGGCGCACATGGCGGGCGTGGAGCGCGTGCTGCAGGCGCACCATGGGTACCGTGTCATGGCCAGGGCGGGGATGCTTCGCCCCGAGGCGCACTGGGCAGGGCGGTAGGGGGTAGAAGGGTGAACATGAACGGTGTGGAACCGATGGGTGCGGGGTGTGATGGTGTGCCGCGGTAATCGAGTGTTTGCCTCGCGTTGCATGTGCTGCAGTGGCCGTGAGATGACCACGGCAGTGAAGGTGGAGCACCGAATGTGTTGAAGCGGGCGTTTAGTATGAGTACTCGAGAAGAAGTATGTGTAACATACTGCCAGCGCACGGCAGTGGCTGACTGAGGTTGGCTGCGGTGAGCATCGCTGGGCGCTGCTGCTGCGCTGAACAGCTGCGTCCTGTGCAGCCCCTGTGTGGCCTTTCCAGCGACTGGTGCGGGACAGGCGATGCCAGCAGCTTGACATGCACCGCACCCAAATTGCTGCTGAGGTGCTGCGAGAGCCCCCTTGTGCGACCTGAGAGATTTTTCAGTCGGTACCATGTGGTTACATGCTGCATCCAGCGCGCGCTGCTGCGGCATGGGCAATGTGCAGTACTGGACGGGCTTGCCACCAGTGACAACATGAATTTGTATGTGGTCGATGTACTTGAATTAAACTCCGCTTGGGGCGCGGAAAGCCCTGTGCACATGGGGTGCGGCTGATGTTTATCAAACAGTACTCATACCGTAGCGATCTACACGGACTACCAGTGCCGCATGGCACCAAAACGCCCAGCCCCCCGCCTACACCGGACCCAACTGTAAGGCTGCGCAGCAGCACACACCAATTGTACTCAATGTGCATGTGTGTGTATCGTCGTTGGCGAAGTCGATGTGCATGCGTGTGTATCGGCGTTCGCGAAGTCCGTGTGGTGCCTTGCCTTGTGCCACTCATCAGTTTCCCCTGAGTGCTCTGCAAGCATGAGGCATGCGCCGTGACATGCATGCACGCGCATGAGCACAGAAAGCCTTGAACTCGGCAAATTCCATACATGTATATATGCACAATGCATGCACATGGTCGGCGTGCGCAGGCTGACTTGCCTTGTTTCAGCTGCCATCATGCTTACGTCCGCCAGTGTTACCACCCAAGGCAGCGCGCTCCATCAAGGTGGTTGTGCAAGCAAACTGCAAGCGCATGTGGAGCAGTGAACGGGAGCAGTGACACTCGCAAAGGCACCGTGGAGCATGAGCTCTGCCGGCTGCACCACCGCACGCAGTATTGTTCGGGCGTGGGCGCGTGCATTGTTCATGGAACAGACCTGTGGTAAATCGTCAAAGGGTGGATGGGATGAGATGGGGTGGGGGATGCTGCAGAGACTCGCTCGAACGCGAGCAACCATGGGCAGCGAACGGGCAGCTCCGCACTGCGGGCTCGCACAGAATGTGCACGCCCTCAGGCGGCGCCAATCAAAGAGGGAGCGCGCAGGCTATCAACAAAAACAGCGACTGACTGGCAGGCGCCTTGAACGCAAAAAAGGAGGAGGTAATTTCTTCAGGTTCCTACGCGTGTGTGCGAGGGGGCACAGGGCTGCAAGGGCGGCGGCGCACTCCCTGCTAGTTGACCCACGTGCGGGGTGGCAAGCGCCAGTGCGCCTCGAGCGCCGCGCGCTGCTTTGGCACAAGCCGGAGGCCATGGCCGTGGGCGGGGTGACAGCCTGTGCAACATCGACATGGTGGCACAGCCGCCGAGGGGCGCCGGCGCGCCGCCGCCACGGCCTCGGCGGGCGGCACTGACGGTGGGTGCGCAGCCGCGGCGGCAGCGACTGTAGAGCAGAGAGGGCATGGCCAGGCTGAGTGTGTTGGCACGTGCCATGCGGCGCCGCACATGCGCCATGGCTCCATGGCTCAGTGGTTGCGGGACCGGGGCGCTGCCTGTCCGGCCTGGCAACCTACATGAGTTTGCACGACGGCGCCTAGAGCGCGGGCGCCACGCACTTGGGCGCGGTGGGAGCGCAGTAGGCGCCCTGGCAGCAGGCGCCGTCCGCGTACACAATGCCGCCGCCGGGCTTGGGCTGCATGCAAGCGGGGGGGGGGGGGAAGGGGGGGGGGCACCTGTCAGTGGTGGGGTGGCCGGGACGCGACGTGCGCAGTGCGTGCTGGTGGGGGTGTGCAGGGCTGCAGGGGCTCTTGCGGGCTTGAGGAGCATTGCATCGGCAGCAGGTGCACTTGGCAAGCAACCAGCTGGCCGTGCTTCAGCGTGTGGAGCGGTGTTGTCAGTGGCCCTGGATTGCGCGCGCATCCTCTTGCGCGCGTTTCTGGGTTGGTGCGCAGTGTGCAGCCCTTTGTGTCGCTGGCATCATACGCTGCAGACACGTGACAGGCTACTTGTGACGCATGCAAGAAATCCGGTGAAAGTGCTGGACGCAGCAACAAGTGTACGCCAGCTGGGCTGCCCACCTAGTGCGCTGCGGCAATCGCACCTCGGTGCAGCTGCCTTGCACGCGGCCACTGCCCCATGCAGCAGCCAGCAGCTCGCAGGGACCCGTTGTGCGCCTGTTCAGCTCGCCGCCCCCTTAGCTTACACGTGAGTTGAAGTTTGTATGTTAGTTATAGCATTGAAGTTGCAAATGGAGAAAACGTACGCAGCAACTTCAAATCGGTAAACATGACACACAGCCCGCCTATCTCACCAGGCATGCCCCCGCGGCAGCGCACACGACCTTGGCGTTGTAACCCGTCACGGTCATGTCGTTGCAGGCGCCGCCGCCGTTGCACATGATGGTGGCTCCCAGGTTTGCCTTGAGGCCCTGCGCTCAAGCAACACAGGGGGGGGGAGGGGGAGCGCTGTTTAGCGTCGTGCCCGCAAGTCATCGTTTTAGACAAATATTTTGTGTAGTTCGTTTCTCCAGCAGCCGCAGACGTGTGAGCAGGCAGAGAAGCAGGGGCCTGCGGCAAGGAGACACGTTGCGCGCACGGCGTGTGAGCAAAGCAGAGCCCCAAGTAGTGGCCGACCCGCTGCCGCTGCCACTGCAGCTGCCGCTGCCGCTGCGAGGTGCGGCAGTCGCGCGGAGCACCACAAGCTGAGCAGGCGCACTCCGCAGTCCGCATCTTCATGTGCGGCAGCTTCGCGCGCGTCAGGTCTCAGCTACGACGGCCACTGGCCGCCGGTTTCATGGGTGTCTGCATGGCTAGATGACTACTGTAGGCGGCTGGCATGCCCATCATGGCCAGTGGGTGTGGCGTGTAAGGATGCAACGCACTAGCAGCTGATTGTGTGTGATGAGTTGAGGAAGGGGTTGAAGCGCGCGTCACGGCGTCACATTGTCAGTGCTGGCAGGTCTGGTGCAAACCAGTGTTTCACAACTTCAGTCGTTGACACGTCGAGTAGTAGTGCTAGCAGCAGGTGTGCAGTACAGCGGTGGTGTACTCGAAATGTGAGTAGTGTGGTGCCATGGCAAGAGAAGGACGTGCATGTCGACATGGTATTCACTGTAACACCCACTAGCACACCACATGAGAAAGTCGACACACTCCTCACAAACACAGAGGCACATACAATTATTGACAACATGACGGCCATGCCTCCCATATGCCACATACAAGAAGCTGAATATTTTCATGGAGTGAAACGCCAACTTGTACTCTGTTGTTGGCAGTTGCAGTGACACAAAGCGCTGGTCTTCCCTCAACTCACCGTGCAAGCACCGGGCGTGCACACGACCACAGTTTTGTCCCCCACCACGTTCGCATTCTGCAAGAGCAGTACAGAAACGCATGAGGCGCAGCAGCAGCCACAGAAAATTCCAGCAGTCCTAAAAAATACCAGCCGTCCGTGAAAATGCCAACCATTTGAAGAACTGTCAGCAGGCAGGCCGTCAAGCAAGCAAGGGAGCCAGCGTGTATTTGACTGTCTGTGTCGCAGCTCTCAGCTACTGAGTTTACCCGTGCCTGCACTGCCTGGTCCCGCTTGCTGCCAGCGTCATGTGTCTGGCACAGAGCACAGCTGTGCCGCACATGCTGCTGGGGCACCCAGAAGGCTGTACAAAAACGTTCTGGGATGTGCAAGCCATTTTGGGCGCGGTGAGGGTTTGTGCATCGCACATCGATTTTGTCATGCAACTGCAGGCTTCTGCAAAACGATGGGCTACTCCGGGGGGGGGGGGGGGGGGGCTGTGTCATGATGATGCACTGGCTGCCATGTGACCTTCTCAGGTCACAGCAGCAAAGATGGAGAAACACACCATGACTCGTGACTCACCAAGCATGCGTCGGGAGTGTTGCACATGCCCTTGGCGCCGTCGCCGATCGCAACATTCTGCGTTTCCACAGCAAGCGCACGCGGCGGAGGGTGGCAGTCACCCATGGTCAACGAGCTGTGGGTGCCCACAAAGCCACATGCGCGTCTGCACTGGCCCACATGGACCTGCGAATGCTGGTGAGAGCGTTGCACTTGCTGAATCAAGGACACGAACCAGACAGGGCGTGTGGCCATCTTGCACTCGGCCCCTTGGCATGGCTTGCGTCTCGTGCGACAGGCGCTACGGTACGCGGCAGCGCTCACCGTGCAGGCGCCGGCGGCGTTGCAGTTGACCTCGGTAAAGGCACCGCTGAAGAGGCCGAGCTGCATGCACACACAAAACACATGAAAGACGCAGTTGCGGTTGCAAAACAATTGTCAACAAGTGCTGACATGCCTCGCGCGAGCGCTGCCGTTGCGTGCGGCTCAATGCCGCAGCAAGCGTGAACAGGACAGGAAAATGTATCAGAAAATGCGGAGGCCAACACACGGGAACACGGGCCAGCGACTGTGGATGCTGCGTCACAGAATAATGCAACGGCAGCACACGGGAGGGGGGGGCAGTTGCAAAGGTGTTGTCGGCAGGTGGTGACATGACACGCCGCGCGTGCGGCCGGTGTGTGGCAGGCCGGCTCAATTGCCGCAGCAAACGCGGTCAGGACGAGAGCAATGTCCCAGGAAATG
This sequence comes from Ophiocytium majus, assembly GCA_032358315.1. Lineage (NCBI taxonomy): Eukaryota > Xanthophyceae > Mischococcales > Ophiocytiaceae > Ophiocytium > Ophiocytium majus. The sequence continues at coordinate 8,148 of JAULBY010045021.1, forward strand.
CAATGGCAATGCACGGGAACACGGGCCAGTGACCATGCACGCCCGGCATTTGTAAGAAAGCGCAGCGGCAACACACGGGAAGAGGGGCCGGTGACTATGGACGCTGTGCATGCTGCGTCAACACGCGTGGGGGCGAGCTGCGTGGGCAGCGGCAGCACTCACAGTACATGAATTTTCCGCATCGCAGTTGAGCTTGGCTCCGTCCTTGATGAGCGCGCCCTGCGGGCAGAGGGGCGAGCAAGAAACAATGTGCAAACAGCAGCATGGTAAGTCAGCCCAGCATGTCCCCCGATTTGCGCCAGTGCGCAGCTGCCCGGCACTTCACCAATGCGCTCGTATACCTCAAATATGGTACTTCTGGTACACTTGAAGTTCTATACTACTGCAGGTAAAAAGAAAAAAAGTACTTCCGAGTACTGTCATATACTTAAGATGTCCTATGTTCAAGTACAGTGCGCTCGCGATTTAGTGCGCTTTGGTTTGGTGCGGTATGCGATCTAGTGCGGCGTCCGACGCCCTATCGCCAACCGCATGGTTGTTATCCTGATGATGCACAAATCGCTGTTTGCTTCACTGCGGATGTCGCTTTACTGTGGGGTGCGGGGGGCTGACACTACCCCGCGCTAAACCACGAGTGCACTGAGTGTGTAATTACCCTGAATTACTACGTACTACTGTAGTAGTACTACAGAAGCACCACATACAGTAGCACTACAGTAAACACGCGCCGTACTGTTTAACGTGAGTATCACGGGCATGCTGCACACATGGAAAGTGGCGTGCATGGGGGCAGCGGCTGTGGTTCACGGGGGTATTTCCATGCAATTCGGGGGGGGGGCGGTGGCTTACATGGCTAGCAGTGGTTGGCATGGAGGAGCCATGCTACCCCTGGGACGTCTAGATAATGTGGTGACGGGTCAGGGCTTACACCGTATTCTGATGTATCTCATGCTATATACATGGTACGTTTTATAAAATATGGCGCATGTATAGTCTACGCCCAGAAACGCAATGCAGGGCTTATGCGCCGTTATAAATTTGTGTACATGAATACTGCTGCAGAAGTGCATTACACGCCATATTCGTACACATGCGTTAAACGGCGTAAACTGCAATTATACGCTGTGACGCATCACCAGTAATGTGCCATGCCAGTTGCGAGGAGCCAAACATGCTTACCACGCATGCGCTCTCGACGGCGCACCCGCCGTTGCTCAGCATGCCCTCCAGCATTAGCCCCTGGCAGGTACCAAGAGCGCGCAAGCAGGGGGGTGGACACAGGAGGTGGCGGCGGCCGTGGGCATACAAACTGGGGTGAGCAGAGCGACGCCCCAGAGTATACTTTAGCGGTGTGCGTTAAAAAAATAGTGTTTCAAAATATTCGAGGTACTTCGGTAGTATGGACATGTACGCACATGTGTGTCTCAGGTACTGCTACAAGTATACAAGGAGGTGGCATCAGCGTGCATCCTCCTCTGTTGCATCAGCAGGTGTGTGAGCAGGTGTGTGAGGACACTGTCCCGAACGTGGCGCTGTGGGCAGGGGCGGGGGCGGCGTGTGTGTGGCTGGCAACGTGTGCTGCAGCTGCACGGTTACACCATGTTGTAAGCACATGGTAATGGCATGTGGCATGTGGTAATACCACACAGTAGGTACATGCTTCTCTAATCGAAGTATATACTTTAAGTATGTATATGTGTGCATGCATACTAGTACACTTCCCCCATTCGCGGCATTCACATTTATGCACGTTGCGGATTGGTTTCTTACTTTCGGAACGGGCAATCGGTGTGTGCTGCTGCGCAGCCCTAAAGTTGGTTCCGGCGTAGGCGGCGGGCTGCGCGCTTTGGTGCCATGCGGCACCGGTAGTAGTGCGTAGGCCGCTTCGGTATGAGTACTTCTTACTTCAAAAGTATTTGGTGTGCATGGGCCGCACCCCATGGGCACAGGGCTTTCCGCGCCCCAAGCGGAGTTCAATAGCAGTGCGCACAAACATGACACATGCATGTAGCCTAGATGACACCCCCGAACGCCCGTGGACTCACCACGCAGGTGCCCACAGCGGGAAAGCCACACCCGAAAGTAAGAGTACACGTGTACAAGACACATGCGTAAATGCATGTACACAAGGTGACACCACCGGACGGTCGTGGACTCACCACGCAGGTGCCCACAGCGGGAACGCCGCACTTCTCAACCGTGAAGGGCGTGGACGGGTAGGCCGCCTGGAAGCCATCGTTCACCTTCGGGAGGTACTTGGTGCAGGGGACGTCGCACACAATCTCAATAGCTGGAGGCAGAGTTGTGGGAGGGGGAGGGGAAGGCAGGTAGCAGCATGCCGTGGTGGGCGGCGCAAGTTCGATGCGTGTGTATGATATGGGCCTTCCTAATGTGCCTTCTCTGCACATACACACATGCAGTATCTACTACTGTAGTATTTATAAGTGAATATATATATTATACTCTTCTGTACTTCAAGCGGCATACACATGCGTATACTACCAAAAATGTATACGAGAAGTACTCATGCGGCAGCGGCGCATGCCATGGTGGCAGCGAAATGCCAACCCGTCATGCCGTGGCCCTCCCCTGTACGCATCACATCTCTGCAGCAACTTGTAGTACTTTTGAGGTATATCCTGTGATAACATAGGCATACTTCACTTATACCTGCACATGTACCTACCACAAAGCAGTTGAATATAGTGCATGAGAGGCACATGAGCTCATGGGGGTGTGCAGGGCAGCCTGGGTTACGCATGCGCTCCCCATGTGCACATGTACAGTGAGGTCTCCTGACAAGGGCATAGGCCTCTACTGTTCACCTGGCCCCATAGCGGCTAATGGTGGCACTGCCAGAGGTTGAGCGCTGCTGCTTGCCCGTGCTAGTGGTGTGTGATTCATGCATCTGGTCATAGACACAGTGTTCCAGTCACCAGTCTTGGCAGCCACAACTGGTGTGCTGTACACTAATAAAAATTAGGGATATCTTCTGGTTTGGGAACCTGGGTGTAGATTCTTTTTTTCATAGATGCACATACATCTGAGTGAATACCTTTCTAAACACTACTGTAGTAGCATCACCTGGCTATGTATGCACATGTCCTTCACAAATATACACGCCAACTATGCATGTAAATACGGGTGCAGGCCTTTAGAATAGCATTTCCTGGCTATGCATGGACATGTACTTCGAAGTACTTCAGAAATTACACCAAGTACACATGCAAATACACATGAAAATAGCACCCATGTGGTGCAACCCACTCTGGGGCCAAACCATGGGTGAGACAGTTACACACAAAAGTATGCATGTGAATGCAGGTGCATACCTTCATAATAGCACATGTATGTACATGCACTTCGGAAATACTCACACCAAGTGTACATACAAACACACTTCGCAAAATAGTACCTCAGGTGGTGCAACCCACCCTGGGAGGCCAAACCATGGGTGAGACACGTGGCCAGCTCCCTTGTGATATGATGTTGCCTGGCCGCCGGTGATCGGCTTACATGTGCTAGTTCAAGTGTGTGCGTGTGCTTTGTCATGTACTTCGAAGTACATGGTAGCAGCCCTTGCGCCTGCCAGTGCATGTACATATATCTCTGAACTGCACTATAAACTTCTGAACATAGTTTACTTCAGATGTCTATGTCGCTGAATAATACTACAGTAGTAGTACTACTACTGTAGTAGTAGTACGTACTGTTTCTGTAAGCATGTACATGCCGTGCTACCAGTAAAAGGTATGGCATAGATTCCCGCATGCAAAACGGGTGAAGTTTTTTTGCACTTCAACTACTGTACATGAGTTTCATGTGCAGGCCGGGCTCATTTTCTGTGTCTCTCTCTCACTTCCAAACCCCGGCAGCACCTCCAGCGCCTCTGCCCGCGCCACACACGAGCGCCATGATGACTTCAACATTGTTTACTTCAGCTTTATTGTGAACTTTTTGTACTACAACTACTGCAAATGAGTTTCATGTGTTGGCTGGGCTCATTTTCGGTGTCTCTCTCACTTCCGCAGGTGACGCTAACACCGGCAGCGCCTCCAGCGCCCGTGCCCACGCCACACACAGTGGCCATGACTACTTCAACTTTGTTGACTTCAATTTTGTTGACTTCAACTTTGTTAAATACAACTTTGTTAAATTCAACTTTGTCTACTCCAACTTCTTGCACCCCACGCGTGAGCCATGCTCCATCTCTCTCTGATGGTTGCAGCTTACGCCAAAAAGCCCACGGGCATCCACAGCGCCCCTGCTGCCACGCACAGCCCCATGTAGTTTCGAGTGCACCTAATTTCAATGCCTTTGCAATTGTGTTGTGGTGTCAGCAAGAGCTGCTCACGTCCGCAGAATGACGCCGAAACAGTCAGTCGTCTTCACATTGTCCACCATATCCTTCAACAAGTATATACTTAGGTACCTCTAAAGGACATCGTCGTTCTGCTTAAAATACCCCACCGCGCGTCTGCCATGCACAGCCGCACTGTACTTCGCTGGTTTTAGGTGCTTCAACTGCTCGTACCATTAGTCCCATATGTTTTTTCGCACTTTTTTCGGTGCTTAAGAAACTTTTGCAGTTGGCTCGTGCAATGTCC
>JAULBY010045032.1:0-12753 GCA_032358315.1 Ophiocytium majus
GGCGGCCGGGGTCGCGCAGGGAGCCCTTGGGGACGTGGCGGCCGGCTGCGCTGAGCACACAGTGGGCGTCCACGGGGGGGCGGCGCAGCGCGTAGCGCAGGGACGCCATGGCCACCCTGTTTTGAGGCGGCAGCAGTGAGGCAGCAGCAGCAAGGCGGTGGCAGCAAGGCGGTAGCGCCAAGGCAGCAGCACCAGGGGAGGGGAGGGGCAGGGGGGGGGGGGGGGGGGGGGGGGGGGGGGGGAGGGGGGGATGGGTGAAGTGTGTGCGCTTTTGCGGTGACGGTGTGTGTCGTGTGTTGGGGTGGTGCTGCTGTTGCTGTTGACTGCTGCTGGCCATGTACGTCAAGTGCTTGAATCTAACCCTAACCATTTGTGTAACCCTCCTGAACAGCAGTGCTGCCTCACAAAACCTGACATAAAGCGGCAGGCCATCATGATGTGCTGTCCTCTGAGGGAGCGTGCATCAAACCATTTCCCTGCTGTGGCATTTGTGGCATGTGTGGCAAGTGCGTAGCCGTGGCTGCTGCTACTGAGAGTACGCTGGCAACAGCTCAGTACTCCCCGCATGGGGGACTGGGCCTTTATGGCGTGCACAGCCAACTGCTGAGCACATGGCGTCCGTGAGCTCTCAACTCGATTGTGCGATTCGCAGGCAGCTGCGTACTAGAACTATGTTAGCCGGTCGCAACAGCAGTAGCTGCCACAACTGCCATGGCTGAATCTCACCGGCAGTAGGAGTGAGCCACAAGGCAACCTTTTTGTCACACAGCTGCTGCTGGCAACTGTGGGTCTCCTTGCCCACGTGTGTTCTCTAGTGTGTCCATTTCATTCCACCTCAGCGACTGCGCACGTGGCTCTGCGGCTCAACTTCAGCAACCTAACGACAACTACTGGTGGTAGCGCCAACAACAAGGGCATTCAATGCTGCACGCGCTGCCACGGCTGCGCCTGCCGCTGCTCAGCTCAGCTACTAATGCAATGATTTTTTTTAACCTCGCGCCAACGACAAAGGCATTCATTCCTGCACCCGGTGCCACCACCACAACTGCCACTGCCGTGCTGCCATTATGCATGCCCGGCAAGCCTGGGCATTGCACGGTATCCCCCCCCCCAATGCGCTGTACATGCGGAGGCTGAGTCAGCGCTCCCTCCAGACTAGGGTGAACAAAACCATGCGGTTTCAGATGATACATGGTGTATATACTAGACACCCGACATATATACACATATTACATAACGTTGTTTCACGTAATGTGATGTTGCCAACATGTTACATGGCTTCTGTATGCTGAAAATGTACATTTATACTACTGTAGTATGTACATGCGGCGGACATGGGTGGTGTTGTGTGCTCGTGCACTGTATGCACTTTGTTGAGGCGGGCGATTTTGACAGCTTTTCGCTTGCTTCAAAGGTACCACCAGTGTCAGGGCCTCTGCATCCCTCCTGCACCTGTATACTTGAAGTACCATCTGCAGCCAACCTCAACTTCAAAGATGCAGTTGGTGGCCACCTGCGCTTCCTGTGCGCGCTATTGCAGCAGCTGCCCGTCGCTGCCTGCCGCCTCAGCAGCCGCTGAGCAGCGCCCCTCACATCGCACAGTTCAAGCACAGTTCCAGCAAAGCTCAGCAAAGCTCAGCTCTCCACCATAGAGCAACACCTCGCTGCTCGTGGGCGATGCGCCATCACTGCTGAGGCTGTGCTCAGGCACTGCCACCCGCCCCCCCCCCCCGACAAAACCTGTCCACACCAACAGAGCACCGAACCGCACCTGAAATTTGCGGCGCTGCCCGCGTGCTGCGCCAACAGCTCCTGCAGTGGCAGGTCCGGCTCAACCAACAAAACCCGTTCATGCCAACAAATCCCGTCCACACCAACAAACCCGCTCATGCGCGCCAACAAAGCACCGAAATTCACCGGAATTCACCTGAGCTTTGCCGCATTTCCCGCGTCCACATGCTGGCGCTGCAGTGGCTGCGCCAGCAGCTCCTCCAGCGGCAGGTCCGGCTCAAGCCCTGCTCCATCATGCTCCCACCAGTGCTCCTCCTCTCCTCCCTCCTCCACACTCCCCCCACCGCCGTCACCACCACCAGTGTCGATGGCGGTGATGAAGGTCATGTCTGCTGCACGCCGCGCGGCCTGGGCTGCACGCTGCGCCTCCATGTCCCGCAGCGTGGCGGCAGCCACGTCGACGGCCGCGGTGGTGTCGCTTCGGGGGTCCTCAAACTGCGTGTGTGTGGGGGGAGGAAATTGAAGATTCTGAGGGCATGTTGAAATTCGAGGAGTTCAATCAGTTATCAAAGTGTGGGATAAAGGTGAAGTTTGAGGAGCTGAAATCACAAGTAGGAGTTGTGGTTGGGGTGGCGGCTGCCACGTCAACAGCCGCAGTGGTGTCGCTGCGGGGGTCCTCAAACTGCGAGGGTGCAACATTGAAACTTTGAGGAGGGGAATCACGTATTACGATATTGTGAAGTTTGAGATGCTGAATCACAAATAAGAGTTGAACTTATGGTGGCCACCCGCCACGTCCACGGCTGCAGCGGTGTCGCTGGCGGGGTCCTCAAAACGCGCGTGTGGGGGCAAGAGGATGCTGAAGTTTGAGCGGTTGGATCAGTTGTTGAAGTTTTCGTTTGAGGAGATATTAAAAGTTACAGAGATGAGTTGTTCCAGGGTGGCGGCGACGGCGTGCTTGGTCAAGTCATGGCGCTGCCGGGGTCCTTGAACTGCGTGCGTGTATGGGAAACAGTGAAAGTTTGATAACTTGGTAGGCTGGGACTGAATTGAAGCTTAGGAGTTGACGATACAAGCGGAGTTGAAGGCAGGGCATCGCTCGAGCTGCGTACGCAATGATGAAGTTGAAGGTTGACAAGTTGAAGTTTATGCTGGCAAGTTGAAACTGATGAAGTGGTGAAGGTGAAGCAGGGTGGTGGAGGTGGTGGCAGCAATACATGGGTGGCAGCATTGGCATGGTTTGCAAGGGCACCTTGGTGTCCAGGCTTGAGGTTGCTTTGGGGGAGGTGGTGCTGATAGGGCGCCACTACATGCTGGCCCACACCTTTTGTGTGGCACCTGCGCACTGCCCTGCTGCTCACATGTACTCACATATACTCACATATGCACAACCACATGTGCTCTCATCGCTCTGCCAGAGAGTAAGCCACCACCGCACCTTGCAAGGGTAAGGGTAGCTCGGCGTTTATGCTGCAGGCTGCTTATTTATTGTTTATGGGGCAGGTTGTGGTGTTGAGGCGCCGCAACTGCAGCAGACTGGCCCACACCTTTGTGTGGCGCCTACGCACTGAGCTGCTGATCAACGCCCAGCTACATACATCTGCTGTCATTGCTCTGCCAGAGAGCATGCCACCACCACACACCCCAGCACACCCCCGCCGTCTAAGGCACACCCACACACCCCTCCCCAGCCTCACCTCAAAGGGGTCTAATACTCAAAAATGGCAATAATAATACCTATGGTACCCAAGTCGCTTCGCTTCGCAACCCACCTTGAACACCCCCCTGGTCCCGGCAGCCTTAAAATCCGCGCCTTATATGAGCGGGGGGCTCTTACACTCCAATACCTGTGGCACCCACAGTGTTTCACAACCAACACACTCACCTTGCACACTCCAAGACCTACGGTACTCACAGCGTTTCACAACCAACACAGTCACCTTGTACACTCCAATACCTACAGTGCTCACAGTGCTGGATAACCCACATGCTCACCTTGAACACCGCCTTGTTCCCAGCGACCTTAAAGTCCCGCGCCGCCGGCACCCCTCCCTCCGACACCAGCGTCATAGGCACGCGCGTCCGTGTCATCTCACAGTACAGCCGCCGCCGACTCCCCTTCAGCGCCACTCGCGCATGCCTGTCCCTCGGCATTTCCGTAACAAACTCCAAGGGGGGCACGCCCCACCCGTCCCTCGCACGGTCAGCCTCATCCTCCAAAGCTTCGACAGTTACGCCCAGTAAGTCCTCCCCGCGGGGGCCAACCAGAGGGTTGCCGTAGAGTATCACGCGCGACAGCCGCGGCAGGCGTACCAGCGCGCGGACATCCGCCTCCCGCGCAATGTAGTTGAACGCCAGGTCCAGAGCCTCCAGCATTGGAAACGGCGCCGCCGCCTGCTGCTGGTGCGCAGGGGTGCGCCCGCCGCCGCCTCTGCTGCCGCCGCCGTCGCCACCTCTGCTGCCGCCGCCGCCGCCGCCTCTGCTGCCAACACCGCCGCCGCCCCTGCTGCCACCGCCGTCTCTGCTGCCGTCGCCGCCTCTGCTGCCGCCTCTGCCCCTGCTGCCGCAGCCGCCACCGCCGCCGCCGCCGGCGGAGTATCCGCGGAGGTGCGGCTGCCCGTCGACTTGTGGCGGCGACGCCGGAGGGTCAATGTGCGCGGCGGCAAAGTAGTTGAACGCGAGTGAGAGCTCCCGCAGCGCGGGCAGCGCCACCAGCGCCGCCATCGCCTCCGCCCCCTCCAGCTGATTCCTGTCCAGGCTCAGCTTTTCCAGGCGCGGCAGGGCGGCAAGCCCGCCTGGGCCGTGCGGCAGTGATGTCAGGCCGTTGCAGGTTAGGTCTAGGTGTGTGAGCGCCCGCAGCTGCCCTAGCTGTGCAACAGCTGACTCTGTCAGAGCGTTGTAGCTGAGGTCTAGGCGCGTGAGGGCGGGGTAGGAGCCGTGGGGCAGCGGCGCTAGGGGGCCACGCAGGGCGTTGCACGCCAGCCGCAGCTCCCGAAGGGACGGCACGCACGCAAAGTGCTCGAGGGTAAGGCGGTTGTCTGCGGCGTCCAGCTCTGCCAGCCGCGTGAAGTACACCATATCCTCGGGAATTACGTCCGTGTAGTGGCCGCTGCTGATGTCCGCGCGCCGCGCGCCGTCGGGTAGGTCCACGCCCGACCCCTCTAGCAGTGCAAAACCGTCGACGGGGCGAGGGCGGGGGGTCTTCGTGGCCCGCAGGTAGGCCTCTCGCTTTGCGACGATGGCGGCAGGTATGGGTGTGGCAAAGCTCATCTCGCTGATGACGCTGCCCTGCCCCAGGGCCGCCCAAGCCCTCGCCCGCAGGGTCTCCAAGTAGGCGCTGGCCTGCCGGGCGTTGCGGCCCAGGCCGCTGCCGCGGAAACTGGCCGCCGACACGTGCAGGGGGGCGTCTGGCAGCTGCAGCTCGCCGGGTGTTACCTGCTTGGGGTGCAGCCACACCGCGCTGGGGTCGGGCCCCTCCGTCGCCATTGCGAGGCGCGCGTACTTGGCTTGCTCGCAGTGCCCTGCTGGCTGCCAGCGCACCAACGGGACCGGGTTGCCGTCCGTGTCTAGGAGCACCCGGCCATCGGTGTCAAGAACGTACATGGAGTCGCCGCCTCCGGGGGCTGATGTCGTGCTGATGCTGAGGCACAGGCTGCCTGCTGCCACCCCCAGTGGGCCCGTCATTGCTGCTGGTGGCGCCGGCATGGTAGGCCGACCTCACAGTAGCACCACCACCACACTACCGCCAGCAGCAGACTGCTGCTGAGCCTTGTCACCACCCTCTCACGTCCATTCTCGTAGAATGCTGCCGGCAGCGGCAGTAGCCATGGCGCCGCCACCAGCTGCGCCCGCTCCTGCTGCTCTGCTACTTTTGGTGCCTATGTGTGTTGCTTCCCGGGTTGCCTGTTTCTTTCTCTCTCCCTCTTTACCGTTACGGAACGGAACGCTCTGGAAAACACCCGGCAGTTTGCTGGCAACGGTTGGACATCATCATGATGATCATCACCAAGCCAGCTAGGTGCACACACATAGCGACTGTAAGCTGGCGGCGTCGACCTACGCAGCCGTATTCTGAGCACGTCAGCTGCTGTGCTGAGGCAGCTGCCCGACACCACAAACCGCTCCTGGCCAAGGCAAAGCCTCGGCTTAACAGCACACAAACACACCAGCAGCAAAGCACTAACAACACGCGCCAGCAGCACCATGGTGTTCGACGCCATGGCGGACACCACCTACGCCTTCAACAAGCTGCGCGAGAGGGAGAAGGCCAGGACGGAGGCCAACCAGCGGGACAGCGGCGGTCTCCCCGTCATGACTGCAGAGGCAGTCCGCCAGGCCTGCCTGGACGATGACGGCTACGAAACCCCAGAGCTGAACGACCGCCTCTACCTGCACTTCAAGGGCTACCGAAAGATCGAGAACCTGGAGGCCTACACCTCCGTCAAGGCCCTGTGGCTGGGCAGCAACGGGCTGGCGAGGGTGGAGGGCATCGAGCACATGTCCCAGCTGCGCTGCCTCTTCCTTCAGCAGAACCTCATCCAAACCGTTACGGGCCTGGAGGGTCTCACCAACCTCGTGCAGCTCGACCTGAGCTGTAACAGGATAGCGGTGCTCAGCGGCCTTAGCCACCTACCCGCCCTGCACACCCTCAATGTGTCCAAGAACGCCCTCGCCGGCGCCCCCGGCATTTCTCACCTCGCCTCCTGCCCCGCCCTCACAAACCTCGACGTGACCGGCAACGCCCTGGCGGGGGAAGACGTTCTCCCCGTTCTGACCGCCATACCGGCGCTGGTGGCCCTCAGCATCAACGGCAACCCCTTTGTCTCTGCCACCCCCCACTTCCGCAAGTCCCTCATCACCTCCCTCCCAAAACTCCGCTACCTGGACCGCCCCATCTTCGAGGGCGAACGCGTGGCGGCGTGCGCCTGGGCCAGCGGTGGCCCCGAAGCCGAAGCCACCGCCCGCGACCAATTCGCCGCCGCGCGCCGCGAGAAGGACCGCAGCCAGCTGGCGGAGTTCCGGGCGTGGCAGGCGGAGCAGCGCGCGAGAAAATCCGAAGAAATTTCTGAGCGCCGCGCCGCGGGCCTCCCCGATGCGCCCCCGCCATCTGCACAGGAGGCGGATAGGGCGGAGGAGAGGGCGCGAGCTGCGCATGCGGAGGCAGTGGCTGAGAGAGAGGCACTGGCGGCGGTGGGCGTTGCCAGGCTTGGCGCGAGATTTTGGGCGAATGATGCTGCCGCGAGGGCCGGCGGTGGGGATGGCAGCGGCGGCATGGGGGGGAGTGTTGCGGAGGGGCTGCGGGAGGCGGCGCAGCAGGAGGTGAGGATGGAGTTGCACGGAAAGCATGTATCAGCAAGCCGTATATGCCGTATACAGAACGTATATATACAGCGTAGATATGTATGTGGCTTATTTTTTTTTTTTAATCATGGTGATAGTGACACCGCGGCGCAGGCGTGTGTGAGCAATGTCTGGTGCTCTTGCATGGTGGCTGGTCCAGCATAGCCAGTCATTGCGCATGTTTTGGCAGGGGAAAAACGCCCATACAGTGCACTCGCGATTTAGTGCGGCGTAGTCTCACCCCCCTAACACCCTGCACTAAGGCAAGACCCGCACTACATCAAATAGGGCATTGTGTATTGTTTACACATAATCATGTGGTCCGTGACAGGTCTCTGGACCCGGCACTGAACCACACAACACACTACATCAAAGCGCACTAAATCGCGGGTGCACTGTACTTCGAACTATGTTTTCGTGCAACCCCCAGGTGAGGAGGCTGGAAAGGGAAAGGGATGTTCAGGCACGAATGGAGGCGGAGGCGGCGGAGGAAGCGGAGACCCAGGCGGAAAGCGACGGCAGGGCACGCCAGGCCATCGTGCTAGCCGGGCACTGGGCAGCGATGCGCGCTCAGGGTGCAGCGGCGGCTGCTCAGCAGAGTGCTGCCACGGCAGCTGCTGCTGAGCAGAGTGCTGCTGCGGCAGCCGCTGCTGAGCACGGCGCCGGTGGTGAGACAGCGGTGGCGGAGGGAGAGGAGGTGCGCGCAGAAGGTGCTCAGCAGCCGCAGGCGCAGCAGGAGAGCGATGAGACGGCGGCCGCGGAGAGGGCAGCGGAGCGCGAGCGGGGGCAGCGCGTGGCAGAGTCGCTGGCTATATACCGCGCCAGCCTGCGCGGCCATGCGTCGCCGCCGCCGCAACAGCCATCCGCTGCCCCCGACACAGTGGCGCAGCAGCAGCAGCAGCAGCAGGGGCAGCAGCCGCAGGCACTGGTTTGGACAGACGAGCTTGATGCCGCGCTCACAGCGGCGGTTTTCGAGCACAGCTTCGACTTTGCGGCGGCGGCGGCGGCGCTGGGCGGCGCAGGTGCGACCGCCGACGCCTGCCGTCTGCGCTGGGCGCAGCTAGAGAGTGACGGCGACTCCTGCGATGACTCAACTTCCTCCGCCGCCGTCAGCGAAACCGGTGCCGGGGGGTGCCCGGACGCCCTGCTTCCGCCACCGCCGCCGGGGGTGTGTGCGGTGAGCGGTGGGGGCGGGGTGGCGCCGCCGCTGCCGCCGCTGGCGCGCCCCTGCCCACAGATCAAGGAAAATTCAGGCAAAAGCTTTGAGGAGCTCATGCGTAGCGCCGGCACGAGCCGCTACCTGCAGCCGCCGCTGCACCTGCCGTCTGCTGACGACAGCGACAGTGACTCGGACGGCGGCGGCGATGGGGATGGGGGGGCGGCGCGCAGTGTGGCTGTGCTCAGCAGAGCGGAGATCAAAGCGGGAGCGGTGGCTGCGGCGAGGAGGCTGACTGCCGCGGCTGCACGGGCGCCGCTGGCCGAAGGGTGCAGCGGCGGCGGCGGCGGCGGCGGGGGGGAGAAAGTGGTGCCGGTGTCTGAGGTGTTCTATGGGCTTGACTAGGGTGGTGTGTCGCAGACGTTGCGTGCGCCATTGGCCGAAGGGTGTAGCGGTGGAGGCGGCGGCGGCGGGGGGGGAGAGAAGGTGTTGGTGCCAGTGTCTGAGGTGTTCCATGGGCTGGACTAGGCCACTGCGTCGCAGGCGTTCCTCTGGGAGTGTAGTGGTGAGTTGGTGTGTGTGCGGGGGGGGGGGGGGGGGCATCCGGGGGGGCGGTGTGTGTGGTTGAATGTTGCTGCGCAAAATAACATGTGTTAAGGCTACTGTGTGGATGGGGTTTGTGTCGGTGTGTGGGTCAAGTGTGTGATTGCCTGTGTGGCGTGACTGGTGCCATGTGGTGCATCAGTGGTCAATATGATCATCATCAAGGCTGATTGCCATAAAAGGTGCTGGGGCAACTGCTCATGGTTCGTGTGTGCACAACAATGCGGCAATGCACAACAAGGTGCACCTGAAAGGCAATGTGTGTGCAAACACCAGGTGTGCAACGCAGCAGTGCACACAACAAGGCATCAATGCATATGCTACTTGTGCAGCAGCTGGTGCTAGGGGCTGCAAGTGCACACACTGAGCCACCGGTTCTCAATGCATTAATGCTGCAGCCAGCCGCCATCATAAAATAAAATACACACGCATTGATGTTATGGGTTTGCACCAGCAGCAGCCACACGAATATTGTCCGCCAACGCATGGCATGCCAAGCCCCACCCACCCACAAACGACAGTTTGCAAATAGATACATACTGCGGCAGTACTATACAAAAGGTGGCGGACCCACAGAGAGAGCTGGTCCCAGAGCATTTCCGCCAATGCCCCACCCCTCCGATGCTGACGCCAGCGCCACCCAACAAAGCGCTGCAGTGCCATCAGTCAGAGCAGGCACCTGCACGCTGTGCGAGTACGAGTATGTCGACGACTGGCTCAGCCATGGCATGGCGCATTGGCGTCGGCAACATTGGCAGCATGACAGCATGCCATGCCCGCCAGTCCTGACTCCAGTGCCCTGGCCAATAATGGCACAGCAAGGCACACATGCCATACATGTGCAACATACGCCACATGGCACATCATGCCACATGCCACATGTATGCACCAAATCCCCAGTACCCGCCTCACGGGCTTTAGGCGCTTGGCGCAGCCACACCACCAGCCCCTCTCGCCTCCAACACACCAGCACCAACACAGCCCCCCCTCCCCACCCCCTTCACCCTACTGCGCCACCGCCACATACGTCATTGTTCCCGCCGCCCTCACCGGCCTCAGCCGCTTGAGCGCACGCAGCACCGCCAGCACCGCGCGCGCCGCCGCGTCGCTGCGTGCCCCCATGGCTCCTGCTGAGCACGTGCGCACCTCCGCCTCTGTGAGGAAGGGCGCTCCCCCATGCTCCGGCACCTGCGCTGTGGTATAGTCGTCTAGCTGTCGCCGGTGCTTGTCGCTGAGCTTGGAGCGCGGGCGCGCCAGCAGGGCGTGCTTGGCGGAGAGGGCAGCCTGCGGGTGGAGGGGGGCGCGGGGGGGGGGGGGGGGGGGGGGGGGGGGGGGGGGGGGGGGGGGGGGGGGGGGGGGGGTGAGGCCAGGTTTTAGATTTTAGAGCAGCAAATGAGGCAATGGCTGGGTATCTGGAATGGAAAATGGTTTGAGCACGTGTTTGGAAAGCGCTGAACTTTGAGCCACAACATGGCACCTGCACTCATTGACGTCACGCAGCTGCACAGCAGCAGTGCGCCATGGCTGTGGGTGGTATTACAGCGCACTCGGCTCGGTAGACGGCGGGCAGAAGCCACCCAGTTAAAGCTGGTCGCCATGTTATGGGCAGTGTTCATATTGACGTGTGACGCCATGCTTACATATGCCACATACCTCGCAGTTGATACCTGAAGCACACATTTCAGAGCACATGAAGGCGGTGAGGCAGCCCGCGCACTCGTAGTCAGCCCGTGCTAGAAACCTGCCACTTGGTGCATTAAATGTGCACACGTCACACCAGTGCCGCCACCATACTCGCTGCACGCAGCCACAGCGACAGTGACACAGCTGTCATGCAACTGCCGATGCGACATGCGTTTTGCATGGACCATCGCTCTCGTGTCGTGAACCGCTCAGGAGCGCCAGCAGCAGCCACCTCACCTGCAACTCTGTCACCACAGCGTTGACCTGGTCCAGCTGCAGCCTGCCTCTCGTGGTCTTGGGCACCCCCTGCAGCTCCGCCGCCGTCACCAGAGCTATGCTCCCTGCCAGCTGCTGCGCGTTCTGCTGCTGCTGCTGCGCCAACTGCTGCTGCTGATTCTGCCCGCCACCAGCCTTGTTGCCGCGCCTCTGCTGGGCCTCCCCGCCAGCACCAGCTGCGTGCTTACCACCATGGTGCCCTGCCGCTGGCGGCGCTGGGGGTGGCGGCGCAGACACGGGAGCCACGTCTCCAGGCAGGTACTTGGGCAGCGTGCCGGTCATGTGCTGCACCTCGGCTGCAAGCAGGGTGGCGTTGGCCAGCATGGCTTCGAGGGAGTCGTTTTCCAGCCTTCGCTGAGCCACCACCACGTTGAGACCCTCGGTCCTCCTCTCCAGGTCGCTCAGCACGCCGTCCAGGGCGTGAAGCTCACCCCACAGCTTGTGCTTCTCGCCATCACCCCCCTGCCTGCTGCTGCCGCCTTTTGTTATGGGCTCTTGTAGCAGGGGCACCAGGGACAGCAGGCGGGTGGCCTCGCGGGTCTCGGCCTCCAGGGATTTGACCAGGCTGCCGAACTCCCGCTCTAGGGGCTGACAGGGCTCATCAGGAGCCGGCCCCGCCACCGCTGCTGCACCCTCCATTTTGTTGCCTTGGCTGTGACTAATGTCCAACGGTCTGTGCTGCAGGGCTGAGCTGACCCGTTCCAACTGCCAAAAAAAAACAAAGGAGCGCGGGAAAAGTCCCCGCACACCAGCACACAGCTCAGTGTGCTAGTCTGTGCGTTAAGCGGAGGCAGGGAGGGGCAGTTGCGTCAGCTATGCCAGCGTCGTTTGCTGCTGCACAGCATGCCGCCGGCCTGGCAGGGCATCTGCTGCTGTGACGCCGCCACAGGCAGCCTCCGAACTGGGGATATTCAAAGTTAGGCGCGCAAAGCCATGGAGAATCACGAGCATCAGGGGGAGGAGCAGGAGCTGCAGCTAGGGGAGGGTGGTGGTGGCGATGCTAACGGTGACGGAGGCGCTGCTGCCGCCCCCGAAGCCGCTGGTTTCGCTCTTGGCAGCCCATCGGGCACGGTGGTGGACGAGGACGACTGTGCTAGTGAGACGGGCACGTGTCTGCAGTCTTCGGACGACGACGACGCAGGGGACGCGGGAAAAGACGCGCAGGAGCAGCAGCACTGGGGCCAGCGGCAGGACGAGCAGGGGCTGGGTGACCGCTGGGAGCACGACGAGCAGCAGCAGCACCTACAGCAACGAAAGCAAAGGAAGGAGAACGAGCAGCACCAGGAGCACCAGCCGCCGCCGTCGCTTAAAGAGGAGCCATGGAAGCAGCGCCCCCACGAGCAACAGCCTTGGCAGCAAGAGGAGGAGCGCTGCCCATCCCAGCACACCTCAGACGACGAGGACACCCAGCAGCTGCAGCAGCGCCACCAGCAGGAGCTCACCCCCTCCCAGGCCGAGACCATCCGCCTGGGCCTGCTGGACATGGGGCGGGACCTGCGCTGCCCCATCTGCCTGTCCTACTTCACCAACCCCACTAACCTCCCCTGCAACCACCCGCTCTGCACGGAGTGCGCGCTGCGCGTCATAGAGACCACGCGCCGCTGCCCCACGTGCCGCCAGGAGTTCACCAAGCGCCAGCTGGGGCGCAACGCGTGGATCCAGGGCATCATGGCGGCGTTCATGGAGGCGCTGGGGGCCTTTGAGATGGACCTCACGCAGCACGAGCTGCCGCCCATGGCGCAGCCGCAGCGGGAGCCGTCGCCCCGCAAGCCCACGCGGAAGCGCCCCGCGCCCCCTCAAAATAACACCTGTCGCCTAGCCCAACAGCAGCAGCAGCAGGGCCTGCCTGCCGCGTCGCCGCCTGACTGTGGTTCCGCTGGCGGGGCGGCGGCGACTGGGGAGCAGGCCGCCAGCGGCAGCGGGCACGGCGGGCGGCGCAGCGGCAGCGGGCACGGCGGGCGGCG